>JASEVX010000012.1:55875384-55967315 GCA_031761405.1 Serripes groenlandicus | reverse complement strand
TTTCCCTCATACGACAATTCTGGTTTTAATATTCCCCTTTGTCTCTTATTGTTTGTCTGGCCATATTCTCACTTATAATTCAACTTCTCGGAACATTCTTGTTTTTCAAAGTCGCAGTCATAGGACTGTTTAGCAGACGGTCAGGACTTTGGCTGGAATGTGACGATGCAGAGGCTTTTCTGAGTCTTCACTATTCGCAATTCCAGGTAGACCACATTTTGCTAGAAGCAGCTGATATATGTAACTATTTCTGAGATATATCAAGACAGAGTCATGTCTAGCACAAACTTAACCCCTCTTTACTACAAACAGAATTGAATGATGCTTTCTGATGCAATTCTGCAGCAGACAACTTTTGAAAACATTGTAGTTAAAAATAAAAAATTTCGCATCATGAATCAATATATTCTTTTGCCACAATTTTGTCAACTTTATTGCATAATTGATCTTTCATTTATAGAGAGTTTCCATATTTTTTGACTTACTAGTATTGTTATCAAAGTTGTCTGCTGCACATTTGTTGTATGTGTGAAAGGTTAACACAAGTCTTTACTGCTTGTAAGTGCAGATAGAAGTTTACTAGATGCAGCTCATATGTAACTATTTCTGTGATCTATCAAGACAAAGTCATGTCTGGCATTAAGCTTTACTATCTTACCTGTATTTCTGGAATCACAACATGTTGGTACTGGGGAGAGTTTTGGCAGATCTATACATAGTATATATAGGTGTACCTTGTACCAGAGTTGATGTATATAGACTGAGAGAAAGAATGCATGCAAGGATTTGCTGTTTCTTGTATAAAATGTGTTAGACTGGTAGAGTTGTTCCATGTGATGTGAATAGGAATAAAACATGATAGTTTGTAGATGGATCAGCTAGGATTATGTAAGTGTGACGTTTTTTGGATGGGACTGTTTTCATTCAGAATTTTATGTCCCCCTTGCCTCCCCATTGTCTGTCCTTCTGTCTGCCTGTCGCTATTAAGTGTGTAAGAAAATTGCGATATATGATGTGAATTGGGAATTAAACATGATAGGTTGTATGTGGATCAACTAGGATTATGTAAGTGTGACGTTTTTGGAGGAGACTGATTTCATTCAAAATATTATGCCCCATTGTCTGTCTGTCCGTCTGTCTGTCTGTCTGTCCATCCATCCATCCGTCCGTCTGTTGCTGTTAAGTGTGCAAGAAAGTTGCGGTATATGATGTGAATTGGGAATAAAATATGAACTAGGATTATGTAGATGTGATGTTTTTTGGATGGAACTGTTTTCATTCATGTCCCCCCCCCCCCCCCCCCCCCCCCCTTGCCTTTCCATTGTCTGTCCGTCTCTGTTGCCTGTCGTTGTTAACCCTTTCCCACATATAGATGCTTTGCGATGCCTCTGCACCAGACGACTTTTTGAAAATTGTCTCCTTTTGCCGCAAGGTTTCCAACTTTCATTTGTCAAGTTTACCCATATTTTTGATCCTCGAGGATTTTAAAGTCGGCTGCTGTCAATTTGTTTTATGTGGGAAAGGGTTAAGTGTAACTGTGATTTAAATTCAGAATTATGATAGGTTTTACATGGATCATCTAGGATAATGTGACTGTGACAATTTTGGATGATGGGAATGTTTAGGTGCAAATTCATGTATAATTATGTGTTGACTGCCCATACAAAATTTGAAGATTTAAACATCTGGAAATTCAAGTTACTATCTGGATGCAGAATTGAAAACTTTGTGAGAATTTTTCTCTCTTTTGTTTTTTAACAATGTTCCCTTGTGTGATACATGTTTTCTTATCTTATTACAGGTATGTCAAACAGCTATCAAATATAAGTGTATTGTGGCCATGATATAATTACAAAACTCGGGAAATAGGCATAAAAACCCAATAAACTATTAAAAGGGAGTCTCACAGCCCAAGAGTGATTTACATGTCCCTAGGGAACATATTTTGTCTTGCAGTACTCACATGATGAGCCTGTGCATGAGAAAGGTACAAGTTGGCATTTTTGATCAGTGTAGGTTCAGATCAGTCTGTACATTTGCTGTCTTAAACCTTTTGTTAGTTATACATAAATTGTGTGGAGGCACAGGCTTATCTGGTTCTAAACTGTTCGCAAAAACCATCAGGTACCTGTCACCTTTTAATGAATTATTAACTTTAAAAACGGAATTAAATAAACAATATAGACTGATAATTACTAACCTATAAACCCTAGCTTGTGGGTTATAAAAGATCATTTCTAGGATAGAGGCTAGTTCAGCTCTCACAACCAAAGGGATTATCTTTCCATGAAATCTTTGATGTTCTGACATTCGTCACTTTTATTACAGCTTTAAGAGTCAACACACACATGTGCTATGATTTAACTCATCTCAGTATAACTTGTATAAGTGATTTCTTTAATTGGGGTTTTACGCTGCTTTCAACATTTTTATGCCCCCCCGGAATCTCCGATTCGGGGGGCATATAGTTTTTGGTCTGTCTGTTGGTCTGCACGTCTGTCTGTTGGTCTGTCTGCTGTCTGTCTGCACAAAAAAAACTTTAACCTTGACCACTACTTTTGAACCATAACAGGTACGGCTACCATATTTCACATGTGTATTCCTTGTGACATGACCTTTCTGTCAGTACCAAATTTTTTGACCTTGCGACCTTGACCTTTGACCTAGATGTAGTTTTTGGCCTGTCTGCACGAAAAAAACTTTAACCTTGACCACTACTTTTGAACCATAACAGGTATGGCTACCATATTTCACATGTGTATTCCTTGTGACATTACCTTTCTGTCAGTACCAAAATGTTTGACCTTGCGACCTTGACCTTTGACCTAGATGTTGCCATTCTCGAAAAAAACTTTAACCTTGGCCATTACTTTTGAACTATAACAGGTACGGCTACCATATTTCACATGTGTATTCCTTGTGACATGACCTTTCTGTCAGTACCAACATTTTTGACCTTGCGACCTTGACCTTTGACCTAGATGTTGCCATTCTCGAAAAAAACTTTAACCTTGGCCATTACTTTTGAACCATAGCAGATACGGCTACCATATTTCACATGTGTATTCCTTGTGACATGACCTTTCTGTCAGTACCAACATTTTTGACCTTGCGACCTTGACCTTTGACCTAGATGTTGCCATTCTCAATTTTTTTTTTAACCTTCCCCACTACTTTTGAACCATAACAGGTAAGGCTACCATATTTCACATGTGTATACCTTGTGACATGACCTTTCTGTCAGTACCAAAATTTTTCACCTTGCGACCTTGACCTTTGACCTAGATGTTGCCATTCTCGAAAAAAAACTATCCTTGACCACTACTTATGAACCATAACAGGTACGGCTACCATATTTCACATGTGTATTCCTTGTGACATGACCTTTCTGTCAGTACCAACATTTTTGACCTGGCGACCTTGACCTTTGACCTAGATGTTGCCATTGGGGGGCATCAGTGTTTCACAAACACATCTTGTTTTAGTTATATTACAGCGACATTTCACTTTTTGTTTATCCCTGGGTAAACAAACCAGTACTAGGCTAGGAAAGGTGCCTTTTCCCAAGGGCACTCCACCATAAACCGTTGTGCCAGGACTATGTATCGAACCCAGGATGTCCTGTTCCAAATCCCCAACATTATATAACCGCTCGGCCACGGTGGATTACCCTTGTATTGATAAATAACAAGTACTGATCATTACGGACCTATAAAACCCTATGTTGTGGGTAACAATAGAAAAGGCTAGCTAGTTTACTTGCCATCAAAGCATTTAGTCCTCAACAGGCAAACGAAATTTATTCAGGAAATCTTTGATGTTATTAAAACTGGTCACTTTTGTTGAAGTTACAAGAATCAACAACACACACATTTTATTCAGAATTATTAATTCTTATAATTCATGAAGGTGAACAAAGGTGAACAATGTTAACTGATCATTCCAGATCTCTTACCCCTATGTTTTGGGTAATAAGAGAAAAGACTAGTTTACTTATTGTGTCACCCTGCGTAGCATGGTAGGCACTTAGGGATTACTTTTTTTTTTGTCTGTCGTCTGTCTGTCCGTCCGTCTGTCTGAGCACACAAATAGGTACTGTCTATATCCTAAAGACCACCGACCGCCCCTATAAGACACTTTGATAAGTGTTTTATTTTTATAATTTTCTAATGGGTATCTAATTAGCATATTAATGCTAGTTATTCCGTAAAAGGGTGATAATTACGGAATAAACCGTACCCTTGTTGGGTAGTACCCAAAAAGAAAACATCAAAGGAAAATACCCAATAAGTGTCCATTCGTAGGCACGTCTGTCTGTCTGTCCGTCACACTTTTTTGTCACACTTTCAATGAGCAGGTGCAGGTGACACACATGCTCCACGGAGCATTCCGTTCTAGTTATCAAGATGTATGTGTCCATCACAGACCAAGGAGATATCTCTATTCATGATCTTTGATGTTCTAACATTCACTGTCACTTATGTATCAGTTTCATTAAACAACAGACACATCTGTTATGAATCATTAACTCAGTATAATTAACTCATGTAGATAAACAGTGATTACTGATCATTACCTATCCTTGTTAACCCTTTCCCTCATGTAGACGCTTTCTGACGCCTCTGCAGCAGACAGCTTTTTGAAAACATAGTGACAAAAGAAGAAATTGCACAAAACGTGCAATTTCTCCTTTTGCCACAATGTTTTTCCACTTTTTGTCATAGCTAGGTTATCCATTCAATTATTGAGATTTTCTATTTTTCGACAAAATATGTTCAAAGTCGTCTGCTGCAGAATTGTCGTATGAGGGAAAGGGTTAAATATAGACACCAGCTGAGATGGTTAATTATATATAATGTACTAATTGAGCCAAATCACACCAAAAAGCTCTGACCGAAAGTCAACTGTACAAATATGCAATTTAACCCATTACCACATACAGACGCTTTCTGACGCCTCTGAAGAAGAGGACTTTTGAAAACATTGTGGTAAAAGGGGAAAATTGATTATGTTGAGCCATTTCACATTTTGTCCCTGTATTTTCAGTGTTTTCAATGATTAAACCTTCATTTAAAGAGATTTTTCATATTGTTGACTAAATGTTTTCAAAGTGGTCTGCTGCAGATTTTGTTGTATGTGGGAAATTTGGCATAAATCTCCCAACCTCTGATGGTCTGTTTTCTTGTGTATATAGTGGTGCCCCATATATCTGTAACTTGCTGGGGTAAATCTGTCAATGCCTCTTTATGTTATGTTTACAAGGTGCATGTGTGCAGATTATTTTCCCACTGGATGACATGTATTATAATTATTATCTGTAACTTTCTGGGTAAAAACTGTCTATATAATTCCCCATGTTTCCTTGGTTCTGAGGGTAATGTCCAGTGAGTCAAAAAGTCAATTAGATATTTATTTATGATGTAGTTTAGAGATATAATGTTTTGGCAGGTACACTAGCTGTATGTTTATGTGGAAATACTTGGCACTCGTTCATAAGTAACAGGAAGTTTAATGTACTTTGTTGTTTATATATAGTATTAAGTATTTTAAGTGTTTACCTGATATGAAATTTTCATGAGCTTATTTGCATAAGCGTGAAACATCTCCGTGAGTTTGAGTACAATTATCAAATATAGTTGAAAAGATTCTGGCAAAATGAGAAATTGCTCATATTGAGCAATTTCTCTTTTTGTCACAATGTTTTCAAAAGTCGTCTGCTGCAGAAAGCCTCTGTATGTGGGAAAGGGTTAACAAAGAATTGAAAACACTGTGGAAGGAAAAAAGGGTAAATTGCTGGTTTTGTTAGGTTTCCTTTGCTGCAAAGGCATTAAATGTTGTCTTTATGAATACAGACAAATTTCTTAGAATTTTTACCTTGTAATTTATTTTCACATTTTTACATTGTTATCTATTTCCACATTTGTGATCTTCTTTCACATTTAACCTTGTAATATCTTTTTCTCATTTTACCCAGTAATCAACTTTCACGTTTTACCCTGTAATTAACCTTCACGTTTTACCTTGTAATCAATTTCCAGAGAGTTACTGGAAGAGAAACAGGAGGATGGGGTGGCCGACCGGTCAGTTTCTGTGGCTGAGAGGATCTTTCAGATGACCAATAAGATTGAAGAAGCTAAATCATGTCCAATAACTCCGCGAGCTAGATCGGGTTTTACAACTCCCAAATCTATCTTACTTGGGTAAGTAACGCAAACTAACTGATATATCCGGCTAGATCTCAACCTTCTTACCACATGTTGTAAGGCTTGCCCTTTCAATGCTGAATGTTTAACCCTTTCCCTCATCTAGACGCTTTCTGACACCTCTGCAGCAGACGACTTTGAACATATTTTGTCAAAAAATAGAAAATCTCTATAGTTGAATGGATAACCTATGACTAAAAGTGGAAAACATTGTGGCAAAAGGAGAAATTGCTTGTTCTGAGCAATTTCTTCTTTTGTCACTATGTTTTCAAAAAGCCGTCTGCTGTAGAGGCGTCAGAAAGCGTCTATATGAGGGAAAGGGTTAACCCTTTCCAAAATAACACAAATCTGCAAACAAATTTTAAAACATTATGTACAAATGGCACATGGACCGCCTCAGTGGTGTAGTGGTACAGCGTCTGCCCCAGGTGTGGGTGGTGGCAGGTTCGATCCCTGGTCATTACTACCGAGTGGCTAGTGTCAGGATAACAGGACCAGAGGTACTGGTAACTCACCCTGGAACCGCCATGATATAACTGAAAAACTGTCGGAAGCGGCGTAAAATACAAAACAATCAATCAACAATTGGCACTGAAATAGAAACTGGTTTTTTAAAAGAAAAAAAAGAAACCATATAATGAAAAAGAAATAGAAAATCTGGTTAGATTTCTGTAATTTACATCAAAAAAATTCCTAGCTTATCACATGTTTCCCACCCTGTCTGTGAACTTGGAAATAATTTATTACAAACGTTACAACCTTTTACCTTTAAACCTTTCCCACATACAACAAATCAGTGCAGCAGAACACTTTGTAAACATCCAGGCAAATATAGAAATGAAAGTATAATTGTTGAATAAAGATGAAAACATAGTGGATATAAAAAAAAAGTTGTTAGATATGAGCAATTTCTCCTTTTGCCACAATATTTTTCAAAATTTGTCTGCTGCAAACACATCTGAGGGTGGGAAAGGGTTAATCAAGGTAATTTTTATATAGTAACATTTCCAAGGTAGACAAAACATTTTATTTATGATCCCATAAAATATATATATTTTATGGGAAAGAAAGGGAAACATTTTAACAAAATAGATACCATGATCCAAGAAGAGCAATGGTGTCTTTTATCACAATGATTTCAATAGTGATCTGACCTCTTCGGTGATGTAGTGGTAGGATGATTGATTGATTGGGGTTTAACGCCGTTTTTAACAATTTCTCAGTCATATCACGGCGGCCAGTTCACCTACTCTCATGTGTTTCCTGGTTTTCTCACACCAGTACTCCACATAACAATCTTCCCAAGCAACTGGCTGCTTTTCCACATAGACTTAACCCATTGGTGGAAGACGAATGATGCACGTTGCATTGACTTTTGTCAAACGTCGAAAAGAAAGTTGGCCAAGCCGGGATTCAAACTCACAACCCCTGGATTGACAGCCCGTGTCGCTACCGACTGAGCTACAGGGGCTCGGCGATGTAGTGGTAGAACCTCCGCCTCAGTGATGTTGTGGTTGAGCATCTGCCCCCGGTTTGGGAGGTTGCAGGTTTGATACCCGACCGGGTCATACCAAAGACTTTAAAAATGGTAGGAACATGACTGCCCTCCTTGGCGCTTAGGATTGCGGGGTTAGCATTCAGACTAAGTGGCTGGTGGCAGGACAATTGTACTGGTAACATATCCAGGAAATGCTGTGATCAGGGGCGTAGCTTTGCAATAATCAATGTGTAGGCGTCTCGTGAGAAAATCAACATAGTGGATTCTGCATAAAATATCGATCCGGATCAGCCTAAGCATGCCACACAGGCCTACCCGGATAGACACTTTTCGCCTCCTGTGGATTTTCTGTTTCAGGAATAACTACTCTTTACATTTATCCCCTTAAGACGGAATGTGTCGACCGGATCAGTCTGCGCGGACAGCGCAGGCTGATCTGGTCGATACATTACGCAGATGTCTATCGCTGCAGCTGCATTTTGGGGCATTTTGAGAAAAAATGTGTAGGCACATGCCTACAGTGCCTAAAGGGAGCTACACCCCCATTATATAACTGTGTAGGCACGTGCCTTAGCACAGTGCCTAAAGGGAGCTACGCCCCTGTGATATTACTGAAACATTATTAAAAGTGGTGTAAAACACAATACAAATCAATCCTAGCTTTTATTTCTTTGCTCTAAGAAAACACAAATATCTAGTATGGAGAACATTCACCTTTCTTGCAGTGTTTTCATGATTATCTATAGCATCATAGGAAGAGATTACATGAGGGGAATGCTTACTTTTGTATAATCCTTTTTCCACATGCACCAAACCCGCGGCATACAATTTGGAAAACAGTGAGGCGAAATGACGGAAAATCTCTATAAATGACAGTTCACAAATTGAATGGAATTGAAGGCATGTTTTAAAATTGTCATGATGACTCACAACAAAAGCTGCAGCAGACAACTTTGAAAACATCTTGGCTAAAATCTGAAAAATCTCCATAAAAGATAGCTTAATTGTTAACCCTTTCCCTCATAAGCTTTCTGACGCCTCTGCAGCAGACAGCTTTTTGAAAACATAGTGACAAAAGAAGAAATTGCACAAAACGTGCAATTTCTCCTTTTGCCACAATGTTTTTCACTTTTTGTCATAGGTTATCCATTCAATTATGGAGATTTTCTATGTTTTGACAAAATATGTTCAAAGTCTTCTGCTGCAAAATTGTCGTATTAGGGAAAGGGTTAAATGAAATTGAAAACATTGTGGCCAAAGGAGAAATTGATCATAATGAGCAATTTCTCCTTTGGACACAATGTTTTCAAATGTTGTCTGCCTGATATTGTGCCAAAATGTGTCTACATGTGTGAAAGATTTAAACTGACAAAATGCTGTCTGCATAATGGGAAAGTGATTACAAACATTTTGGAGATTTATGAAACCTTTTAAATAATTAACTTGTAACATTTTTTTTGTTAATAAATTTGCTCCCTCCCATAATCTACTAATGAAATACTTAATGCTCAATCCAAAATACATTTTTTTTTTACTCTCTCTTTGTAAGGAGGGGCATTTCAATTCGGTTGTGGGCATACCTCCATACATTTTTAACCTGTAGGAATCCGCTGTAGTTAACCCTTTCCCTCATATAGACGCTTTCTGACGCCTCTGCAGCAGACAGCTTTTTGAAAACATAGTGACAAAAGAAGAAATTGCACAAAACGTGCAATTTCTCCTTTTGACACAATGTTTTACACTTTTAGTCATAGGTTATCCATTCAATTATAGAGATTTTCTATTTCTTGACAAAATATATTCAAAGTCGTCTGCTGCAGAATTGTCGTATGGGGGAAAGGGTTAAGTTTGTAAGAATGAGATGTTTTGTCACCAGGCATAATGAACAATTTATCCATTTTCCACAATGATTTCAAAGGCGTCTGCTGCAGAGGCGTCAAAAAGCGTCTCACAGTATGTTAGAAAGAATTTAAGAAAACAGCAACTAAGAAAATATAGCGTTGGGGATTTCGCGGCACGACGGTCATCGTGGAGTGTTCTTGGGCAAGGCACATTTTCTAGCCTTAAGTACTGGTTTGTTTACCCAGGGATCATGAACAAGTGAACTGTCGCTGTGATATAACTGAAATAATGTTGAAAACGGCGTAAAACCCCAATAAAACAAACAAACTAAGAAAATAGAAACTTGTATTGTGACTTTAAGTCATTGCCCACACTGTGACAAAGCTTAAAAGGTTTAGTCATATCCCTTTGATATCAAATTTATTGAAACTTTAGATGTTTTCGGTCAGAGACTTGACTATAATGTAAACATGGCTGGTTCTTGAAGTCTTGTATGTGGTCAGCTAATAAATAAAAAAGATAACATTACTATGCAAATTTGTCAGATTTACAACTTGATACATTGTTTAACACTTTCACTTATTTTTTTTTTATTTTCTTTTAGACTTTAAAATTTAAAACATATGATAATAAATTATGCAAAACCTAGACAAAAAAATGTAAGATATTGAAACCAAGTTAAAATATTTGAATGGGACACGTTGCTCATTCTGGGTATTTTTGTTCTACCTTTTTACAAAATATTTAAGTTACATTTGCTTTTAGGGTATCTAGACAAAGCTGGACATGCACCACCATAAAGCGGACAATTGTTTTTGCAAACAATTTCATACTGAACAATTTCTATGCAACAATGTTTTCTAGTTGGTCTTAAATTCAAATTCCATTTATCCTAATTTTCTTGTATCATTTTTAGACATCTTGAATCTTGAATTTTGAAAAGTCTTATCAAGTTTTGGATAAAGCATTTCCAAAAAAGCATATATGAGGTGACTGGTCAATAGGGTGTGAATTTCTTTGGCTTGATCTAGTCAACACTCATAAATTTACTAAATATTGTTATTGGTGTGTCTTGGATTATTCACAGCTAGGTTTCTATTAACTCTTTCCCTCATATAGACGCTTTCTGACGCCTCTGCAGCAGACGGCCTTTTGAAAACATAGTGACAAAAGAAGAAATTGCTCAAAACGAGCAATTTCTCCTTTTGCCACAATGTTTTCTACGTTTAGTCATAGTTTATCCATTCAATTATAGAGATTTTCTATATTTTGACAAAATATGTTCAAAGTCGTCTGCTGCAGAATTGTCGTATAAGGGAAAGGGTTAACTCTTTCCCAATTTCAGACACATTAGGATGCAGCTGTTGCTGCAGCAGAGGACTTTTGAAAACATTGTTGGCAAAAGAAGAAATTGCTTATAATGAACAATTTCTACTTTTGGCACTGTTTTTCCAACTTGTTTAAATAATTAAAGTAATTAAAGGTTTTTTTAAGGTGATATATGATGCTACAGATTTGTTGTATTATGTGGAAAAGTGTTAAGCCTGTTTCTGCAGCAGAATTTCCTTTTAAAATATTTTGGAAAAGAGAGGATAGCGTATCATGATTTCTCAATAAGTGTCAGATCTTCTTTGTTTATGTGGAATAAATATGGCATATATCAGTTTTAGTTAAGATATTGTGAATTTTTCTTTGATCTGATGTATCAAATATTCATATTTTGGTTGCATGGTCATGAAACCTTAAACAAACTTAAACTCCGGTCTTTGAAGTTCATGAGCCTCTATTAGCATTCAAAGAACTATGTGATACCAAGGACTTAGTGAATCTTTAGACCAGAGCTCTAGATAAGGAGCAATTTTCATGTTCTAAAATCCTTATTTGATGATTCTTTTGAGTACCCAAAACATAGGATTTTGTTGAGTTATAAGAGAAATATTGTGGGGGAAAGACGTGTGTACTCCCTCTTATCTAGTCCTCTGTTTAGACATCAGAAAATATATCATTTGACTGCTAGTACAAAGTCACCAGAGAAAAGGGTGAGAATACTGACATGATATTCCCAAAGTTAGAATGCTCTACAATATCATTGTTTGTCTCATATTCTTTTACCTTTTTTCTCTCCAGGTCTGGTACCATCACTCCTAAGAGCCAGTTCAATTTTGAAGAGGGAAACAACAAACAGCAGAGCCTCTCTGGTTCCCAGCTTATAGAGAAGCTCTCCACCTTGGAGGACCAGCAAACACAGGGTGTGTCTCACAAACGACAAAAGTTCCAGCTACGAAAACGAAGCGATGCGAGAACAAGAACTCAGCCGGTAACCTTACAGGAAATTCAACTTGCTGATAGGTATGTGTATAATTCTTAAATCCACTCTCAACCATTTTCCTCTTGCAGACTCATCTACAGCAGACGACTATTGAAAACATTGTGGCACAAGGAGAAACTGTTCTTCATGAGAAATTTTTCCGTGAGCCACAATGTTTGTTTTAAACTGTATTCAATTATCAAACTGTCATTAATAAAGATTTTCCATATCCTTTACTTAGATGTTTTCAAAGTAGCCTGCTGCAGATTTGTTGTATGTGGGAAAGGGTTTACTACTTCCCACATGAAATGCATCTGCAGCAAAGAAAGCCCTTTTCTTGCTGTATGTGACTTTAACCCTCCTTTCAACATGCAGACCAATTTGACCCATCTGCAGCAGATGACTTTTGAAAACGTTTTGGAAAATGGAGAAATTACTTATGATGAGCAAATTTCCATTTGCAACAATGTTCTCAACTCAATATTTAATAGCCATACTGTCATAAATAGAGATTTTCTATAGTAAGACCAGAATATTTTCAAGGTTGCCTGCTGCAGATTTGTTGTATGTGGGAAAGGGTTAAACAACTTCCTGTTAATCGGGACTTTGAAGGTCAATATTGAACAACCCAAACTCTAGTATGTTTTTGCAGTCCACTCGTCAAAAATCAGGAATGATGATATTGTCTGTGGAATTAAGCACGTACAAGGTTTTACCACATTCAAGGTTTTACCACATACAAGGTTTTACCATATACAAGGTTTTACCACATACAAGGTTTTACCACATACAAGGTTTTACCATATACAAGGTTTTACCATATACAAGGTTGGTGTTACCACATACAAGGTTTTACCATATACAAGGTTGGTGTTACCACATACAAGGTTTTACCATATACAAGGTTGGTGTTACCACATACAAGGTTTTACCACATACAAGGTTTTACCACATACCACATACAAGGTTATACCACATACAAGGTTTTACCATATACAATGTTTTACCACATACAAGGTTTTACCATATACAAGGTTTTACCACATACAAGGTTTTACCATATACAAGGTTTTACCAAATACAAGGTTTTACCACATATAAGGTTTTACCATATACAAGGTTTTACCACATACAAGGTTTTACCATATACAAGGTTTTACCACATACAAGGTTTTACCACATACAAGGTTTTACCATATACAATGTTTTACCACATACAAGGTTTTAACATATACAAGGTTTTACCACATACAAGGTTTTACCATATACAAGGTTTTACCATATGCAAGGTTTTACCACATACAAGGTTTTACCACATACAAGGTTTTACCATATACAAGGTTTTACCACATACAAGGTTTTACCATATACAAGGTTTTACCACATACCACATATAAGGTTATACCACATACAAGGTTTTACCATATACAATGTTTTACCACATACAAGGTTTTACCATATACAAGGTTTTACCATATACAAGGTTTTACCATATACAAGGTTTTACCACATACAAGGTTTTACCATATACAAGGTTTTACCATATGCAAGGTTTTACCAAATACAAGGTTTTACCACATACAAGGTTTTACCATATACAAGGTTTTATCACATACAAGGTTTTACCACATACAAGGTTTTACCACATACAAGGTTTTACCATATACATACAAGGTTTAACCACATACAAGGTTTTACCACATACAAGGTTTTACCATATACAAGGTTTTACCATATACAAGGTTTGACCACATACAAGGTTTGACCACATACAAGGTTTTACCATATACAAGGTTTTACCATATAGGTTTTACCGTATACAAAGTTTTACCATATACACGGTTTTACCACATACCACATACAAGGTTATACCACATACAAGGTTTTACCATATACAAGGTTTTACCATATACATTTTACCATATACAAGGTTTTACCACATACAAGGTTTTAGTTTTACCATATACATTTTACCATATACAAGGTTTTACCACATACAAGGTTTTAGTTTTACCATATACAAGGTTTTACCACATACAACAAATCTGCAGCAGATGACATTGAAAGCATCTTGTAAGCAATTTGGAAGCTCTCAATAAATAAAAAAAAACAATAATTGAATAAAGTAAACAAAAGGAGCAATTTCACTTTTTCCCACAATGTTATCAAAAGTCTTCTGCTGCAGAGGTGTCAAAAAGTGTCTGTATGTGGGAAAGGGTTAATACATACATTGGTATCACCATTTCAGCATCATAGTCAGTAATGCTGCAATTCTTCTGTTTGGCAGAAGATAAATTAAGTACTGATTATATGTAGAAAAGCAGTAAAGGCTGTGGTGAGTCTGCGCAGGTCGTCCAAGCTTGCCTGTGTCGACACTGTTTGCATAATGAACAAGACCTTATGTTTAAATACAGTGTATATATATGATTGAAGCTGAGATGTTCATACAGGTCCAATTATTCAGGGGTCATAGGTTACAATCTGGCGCAGCCATTCTTTCTTCTCCGATAGTAGTTGACAAAAGTCATTGTGATTAGCATCATTTGTCTATCACCGTTTGGGTTGGCAGTCTATATGAGAAGGTAGCCAGTTACCTTGAAGGAATTTTATTTGAAGAACTGGTGTGAGAAACCAAATAAACAAATGGCTAATTGAACCTGATAAAGCTGTAACAGTGTTGAAAACAGTTATAAACTACAATCAATCAATCAATCAATCAGTGTATTTACCGTTATAGAAGTTTATAAAGATGAAACTTTGGAAATTTAACCCTTTCCCACACACAACAAATCTGTAGCACATATGCAAAAACATGGACAACCTGTATAAATGCAAATATACTTTTTTAAAACAGTTAAAAACAATGTACTTAATGGAGAAAATGCTCATTATGAGTATTATGTCCTTTTGCCAAGGGCCTGGCCATGGTAGCTCAGTCGGTAGAGATACAGGCTGTTGTGAGATCAAACCCCAGCATGGCCAACATTCTTTCCAACGTTTGATTAAAAGTCAATGCGGCAAGCGTCATTTATAAATGTCTTCCACCAATGGGCTAACAGTCCTTGTGGAAATACAGCCAGTTGCTTGGAATAATTGTGGTGTGGAGTACCTGTGTGAGAAAACAAGGAAACACACTGGTAGGTGAACATAGCTGACATGACTGAAAGAATTGTTGAAAACTGCGTTAAACTTCAACCAATCTATCAAACAATTCTTTTGCCAAAATGTTTCAAAAGTTATCTGCTGCAGATGCATCAAAATGCATCTGTAGATAGGAAAGGGTTAAGCAGCATACCCTAGTTATCAATCATAATACAGTAACACTATATCATTTTGAGGTGTATTGTTGTATACAGTATATCATTTTGAGATGTATTGCATTACATCAAGATAGATTCTCTCACTATCTCTTTATTACAGACTTCTTTTTATTGTAAACATTATTTATATCAAATGGATGTATTGTATACTCCACAGTTTTATTAACCCTTTCCCCCCCATATAGACGCTTTCTGACGCCTCTGCAGCAGACAACTTTTTGAAAACATGGCAACAAAAGAAGAAATTGCTTAAAACGACCAATTTCTCCTTTTGTCAACATGTTTTCAACTCTATTCAATTATTGTTCTTTCATGATTTTCTGTGCTTTTGCCTAGACGTTTTCAAAGACGAAACTCTGCTGCAGATTGTTGTTTGTTGGAAAGGGTTAAGGGAGAGATAGGTGAAAGCGTCACACCCTAATTGTCATTGACAATGTCATACATGTCGCTTGTCGCATCATCCGGACAGATACTGTGTGATACATTAGATTAACTAAATAGGGAATGGACTTTTCTTCATATTATACTAGTTGCCTTCTTTCTTGAATAAATTGAAACAAATTGTTCTATGAAGGGAAGGGATTTTAGGTGAAAGTGCAACACCCTATTTTTTGTCAGTGACGGTGTTGAATTAAATTATGTAATTTGTCACATCATTCTGACAGAAACTGTGTTGCATTAGATTAACTGTGACTGGACTATTTTGCCTATTAACCTTTTTGTGAAAAATTATTTGACAGTAGCTGCATTCTTTCTTGAACAACTTGAACAAATTGTTTTGTGAAAGGAAGGGATAGATAGGTGAAGATGCAACATCCTATTTTTTGTCAGTGACGGTGTTGAATTAAATAATGTAATTTGTCACATCATTCTGACAGAAACTGTGTTGCATTAGATTAACTGTGACTGGACTATTTTGCCTATTAAAATTTTTGGGAAAAATTATTTGACAGTAGCTGCATTCTTTGTTGAACAACTTGAACAAATTGTTTTGTGAAAGGAAGGGATAGATAGGTGAAGATGCAACATCCTATTTTTTGTCGGTGAACATGTTGAATATGTTATTTTGTTGCATCATTCGGACACATACTGTTTTGCATTACATATATTAACCCTTTCCCTTATACGACAATTCTGCAGCAGACGACTTTGAACATATTTTGTCAAATATTGGAAAATCTCTATAATTGAATAGATAACCTATGACTAAAAGTGGAAAACATTGTGACAAAAGGAGAAATTGCACGTTTTGCTGTCTGCTGGAGAGGAAATGGTTAAATAGTGACTGGGGTATTTTCCTATTATCTTTTTTTTTTGGGGGTTGATTGGGATGTTCTGTGAAGGGAAATGGATAGATAGGTGCAAGTGTCACATCCTGTTTTATGTCAGTGATGGTGATGAATATGTAATTTGTAGCATTGCTGGCACAGATACTATGATATGAATATAATTAAGATTAACTTAACCCTTTCCCTCATACGACAATTCTGCAGCAGACGACTTTTAACATATTTTGTCAAAAAATAGAAGATCTCTATAATTGAATGGATAACCTATGAATAAAAGTGGAAAACATTGTGTCAAAAGACGAAATTGCTTGTTTTGAGTAATTTCTTCTTTTGTCACTATGTTTTCAAAAAGCCGTTTGCTGCAGAGGCGTCAGAAAGTGTCTATATGAGGGAAAGGGTTAACTGTGACAGATATTTTCATCTTATCCCATGTATCACCACAGGACAGATCATGTGTGTTGAGGTGTCTACTTTGAAAAATATCTTTACCCTTTTCCACATACAATAAATATGCCGCTGACCACTCTGAAAGCATTTAATTAAGGGCAAACATATGTAAAATCACTATACATGAAAATGTAACTATTGAATAGATGTTACAGATGCAAACAATTATTTCTGCAGGACCTAGTAGGAAAGGGTTAAGAAAAGGTTGTAAAAGCTTTATTTTCATACAGAGTTGAAAATATTGGGGGAAAAGGAGAAATTGTTAGGTTTTTACCGGTTTCTCCTCTGCTCACAATATTTTCATAAGTAATTTGCCTTCAAATGCTATCTTATGATATATGGGATGTTTCAATGATTCAATTTGCCAAGAGGCTTTCGATGTATTATGATAGATTTTAGCGTAAAATGGACTGTGGTTTTAAATGTCATTTTATTAGTGAATTTTAACATTAAGTATCACATTTCTTACAATGTACATTTTAACTGAAAACTTTTTATAAAATCTTTCATAGCAGTTACTTTGTGTGGAGGCTAATTGAAAAAGTGGAAAAGTGGAACAGTGTGTGATTATTTATACCTGTTAGCTAGGTCAATATGTTTGACTTGAAAATATAGGAATTACATTTAATGTTTAAAATGTCTGCTTTTAAAAAATCTTATGAATAAAATGTAACAGTAAAAAAAAAAGGAACATTTTGATACAAAGTGACTTTTGAAAATACCGTGGTAAAAGGAGAATTTGCGCATGAATCGCCACAATGTTTTCAACTCTATTCAATAATTATACTTTCTTTATTTTCTATATTTTTGCCAAGATGTTTTCAAAGTCTTCTGGCGCATATTTATTGCATCTGAGAAAGGGTTAATAGAAGTTATCTCTTTCTCAGGCTTTGAAAGCTAAGAGTAAAACAAATAAGGAAAAACAAAGTCATTAATAATGACACCTTGGATGCACTTCAACCTTTTTTCCCACAAATCTGCTTATGCAAAAATAAACACCCTAAAATTTCTTGGAAATGATATGATTATCTCTGAAAATGAAATTCTTATTATTGAAAAGTCTCAGTTAATAAAACGTTGCTGCACACAATGAGAGTTTAACCCTTTCCCGCATACAACAATTTTGAAAAGAAAGGGTTAACTGTATGGCTCATCATGAGCGATGTATTTTTTTTTAAAAAATCATTGGCTTCAGATGCATGAACATTAATTTACATATAGAGAAGGATTACAATGTACTAATTGACTGATTTATATAACAAGGAAATGACTTGTTTAATGTCAAGTTTGTTGTGTCATATTATTTTACATGGGTATACACCATACACATATTGTGCACTTTTATTTAATATGCTGGAAAAACTTGGAAAATAGTGAAGCAGCAGTTTCATATACCATACAATTAATTAGAGATGTCAGAATTGTCAGAGTTAGAAAAATAGTGAAAATAAGAGAATAAGCAAATTCTCCTTTCCCACAAAAACCAAATCGTCTGCAGACTGCTTCAGAAATGCTCGGCAATACTAAATTAAATTGAATAGTTTAATACGTAAGAATTAAATTATAAATCAGATTTGAAAACATAATGATATTGAAAGGCGAAATTTTCTTTTAACCCTTTCCCTCATATAGATGCTTTCCGACGCCTCTGCAGCAGACGTCTTTTTGAAAATATGTTGACAAAAGAAGAAATTGCTCAAAACGAGCAATTTCTCCTTTTGTCACCATGTTTTCAACTCTATTCAATTATTGTACTTTCATCTAAAGGGAGTTTCCAATTTTGGTTGTGCTTGTTTTCAAAGTTGTCTGCAGCAGATTTGTTGTATGTGATAAAAGGGTTAATTAATAAGCAATTTCTCCTTTCATAACAATGTTTTCAAAAATTATCTGCTGCAGATGGGTCTGTATGTGGGAAAGGGTTAACCTTTAATCCCTCATACAACAATTCTGCAGCAGACGACTTTTAACATATTTTGTCAAAAAATAGAAAATCTCTATAATTGAATGGATAACCTAAAGGTAGCAAACATTGTTGCAAAAGGAGAAATTGCTTGTTTTGAGCAATTTCTTCTTTTGTGACTATGTTTTCAAAAAAACTGTCTGCTGCAGAGGCGTCAGAAAGCGTCTATATGAGGGAAAGGGATAAGAACCTTGACATTTGCTTGTACCATTATCTCTCTCTTCCTTTTCTTCTGAAAGATTAAAATAATTATAATTTGGTAAAATTATCTTCCTTCTTCAAACAAAATAATTGGTGAGAATGTTCTTATAGTATTTGTGTATAACTGGAGATATGGGTCAATACTTCCATTTATGGCAAACAATCACACTCTTATGAGGTCATGACCAATTTTGACCCTTTATGTCAATATGGGAAATTCATCCTTCTACCCCTGACCAGCTCTGTTTGTTTTGTTGGTTTTGTTTTGCCGTTTTCAACATTATTTGATTTATCTAGGCAACAGTTCACTATTCATGATCGCTGGGTAAATAAACCAGTATTAGGCTAGGAAATGTGCCTTGCCCAAATGCACTCCACAATGACTGGGTCGAACCCGGGGCGCCCGGTTCCAAATCGCTGACGCTAATCACTTGACACAGTGGATTCTTGATCTGCTCTGTGTTGTAGTGGTTAGAGTGTCCGCCAAGGGAGCGAGAAATCAGTGTTCGATCCTATACCAAAGACTTTAATTAACCCTGCCCACTTGTAGACGCATTTTGACACATATGCAGCAGAAGACTTTTGAAAACATTGTGGCAAAAGAGAACATTCATGTAGAATAATAATAATCATGTATATAATTGAGATAGGGGTAAATTCTTCCATTTTTGGTAAATAGTCTGTCTTTTGAGGTCTGTAATGACCAAGCTTGAATACATCTTTAGAAATTAAAAAATTAAAACTTTTTGAGAACAAATTTTCCCACATTAATTTCAAATATCTTCTGTAGCAGAGCATCTTATTACCCTTTCCCTCATATAGACGCTTTCTGACGCCTCTGCAGCAGATGGCTTTTTGAAAACATAGTGACAAAAGAAGAAATTACACAGAACGTGCAATTTCTCCTTTTGCCACAATGTTTTCCACTTTTAGTCATAGTAACCCATTCAATTATGGAGATTTTCTATCTTTTGACAAAATACGTTCAAAGTCGTCTGCTGCAGAATTGTCGTACGAGAGAAAGGGTTAACCATTTTTCGGCTAAAGGTGACATTATACAACACCATTTGCTTATCCTGCTATTGCATGCTTCAATTGTAAACGATGTAGACAAATATAAGCACATTTGTGTAGTCTAATCTTGGACTACATGATGGTTGTTTTTGCTTCTCATTTTATTGTTTTTCGGCACAGACTTTTTCGATAAATGTGCAAAGGACATATCAATTTGGAATTCAGTGGGATAAGGGTTAATTTGTCTGTAGCTGAAAATAAATGGATAATCTTGCTAAGGATAAAATATATACAAATGACAAACACAAATACAGACTTATTATTTTACTGGACAGTGTGCTTTTGGCTGTAAATTTTACTTTGATCGCCGTTTTTATGGCTATTGCCTTTAAGAAAATGGTTTGGTCTGTGTACTGGTAATGGATAAGAAATGATATGTTCTGATTCATGGATGGAAATATTTCTGTTTAAAAGGATATTATACATTTAAGTAACATTTACATGGATTGCTAATTATAAAGGTGTCAAAGTGTTTTGGGAAAGTGTTGGTGTAAAAATAATCTTATTATTTAAATACCTAATGTGAACAGCACTTTAATCCTTTCCCACCTACAGACACATTTTGATGCATCTGCAGAAGACGACTTTTGAAAATATTGTGGCTAAAGGAGAAATTGCTGATAATGAGCATTTCTCCTTTTGCAAGAATGTTTTGAACTCTTAATTCAATAAGTACAGTTTCATCTATTGAGATTTTCAAGGGGTGTTTTCAATGTCGTCTGCTGCAGATTCGTTGCGAATCGGAAACGACTTTCAGTAAAACTTGCATGTCGATGCAGTTTGATCTGGCTATGTGTACTATTAGTCAAACATCTTTCAAGAAACTTAATTCTGAATAACATTGTTGACAATCGACTTGTCATAATTATCTTAACCCTTTCCCACATATAGACTTTCTGACACCTCTACGTTGCAGACAACTTTTGGAAACATTCTGACAAATGGAGAAATTGCTCAAAATGAGCAATTTCTCCTTTTGCCATAATTTTTTCAACCTTTTCTTCAGTGATTATACCTATATTTTGAGTGACTTTCTGTGTTTTTGCCTAGTTAATTTCAAAGTCGTCTGCTGCAGATTTGTTGTATGTGGGAAAGCATTATGGATGTTTTTTCCTGGAGCATGATATTAATACAAAAATGGACTGCTCATTAATATTAATTAATACAAAATGCTTTGGGCAAGGCACAGTTCTAAGCCTAATACTGGTTTGTTTACCCAGGGGGATCATGAACAATTTGTGAACTGTGGTGTTACTGAAATTATGTTACATACAGAGTAAAATGCCAATAAAACAAACAAACAAGAGAAAGTTGATGCAAGGCATCAATGTCGCCGGAAAAGACTGCATTGATTTATTTATGTATTCTTGACTTTCCTTAGTCTATTCAAACATTAAGACCGTAGTAATGAAAACATTTGGTTATAAATTTTATATACATACCTATACATTAGGGTATCTATAAAAAATTAACGAAATGTGTACACATTTATCTGGCTTAAATTTAATTTTGCTGTTGTTACTTATTTAAATAATAGTATTCATTCATATAATTTCAATGTTTGTCAATCTTATTCGAATCACAAGGTAAATATCCTGGTATTGCTTTAAAGGGAGGTAATTTGAAGAAAACAAAAGTCTTCAAAAGGAGAAATATATCAGCATTACCGTCTACAGTTTAAATTGTTCTATTGTTTGTGGATTTAAAAATGTTCTTTTTTTCTTATTTCTACATGTACAACGAAATATTGCGGCTTCTCTTTGACGCTTTGCGTCAAACATTCGTCTTGTACTTGTCTAAAATAAAACAATATCACTCGCTTTTTCATATCGAAATGCGCATGCGCGAAAATCGATGTTAAAGGTCACGAAACTACACAACAGAATAGGGTCTATATTTAGCTTAGAAACAGTTCCTACTTTAGATATTCATGGATTAACATTATTAAATGAATTCTACACAAATCAAGACATCTCTTTGAACATGAAAACAACATTTAGTAAGTTAAAATTGCTATTAAAAGGAGAATCCGAAATTGACCTCAATGATGACACATAAGAGTCTGCATTAGGGGGTGTTGGTTCACGTCTTGAAGGGACCACTTTTGTCTTCGTAAATAAGACAAAAAACTTAAATGCGAGTGAAATAAAAAAAAATGCAAACATTAAAAAATCGGAATATTTATTTCATTTTAGATGTGTCATTTATTAGTGTTCGTAAACAACCACAATTGTAATATGTTCAAATCATCTAGATTTGTTTCTTTCTAATAATAAGCCGCCCTCCCATGTGATTTCCGAAAAGCTATTAAAAATAGAAGTCGCGGGCTTCTGCCCGGCGACTAATAATACGAAAAGAAAACATACTTCAACTTAAAAGTTTATTATGAAGATTTAAAATATTTTTTATTTACTTTGTGAATTATTTCTTTGAGCCCTTTCCCACATGTCGACCCTATGAAGGCATCTGCAGCAGACGGGTTATGAAATATATTCAATAATTTTACTTTTATTTAATATAGAGATATATACGATTTTCTTGCCTAGATGTTATTTCAAAACTTCCATCTGCAGATGTTTTGTATGTTGGAAAGTGTTTAAAAAAATTCTTAGTTGTGGCATATGAATAAATAATACAATAAAAAGACAAACATAATGAAAATGAGGAATGTTAACCAGATAACATTGCTTTAACCCTTTCCCTCATATGACAATTCTGCAGCAGACAACTTTGAACGTATTTTGTCAAAACACAGAAAAATCTCCATAATTGAATGGATAACCTATGACAAAAAGTGGAAAACATTGTGGCAAAAGGAGAAATTGCACGTTTTGTGCAATTTCTTCTTTTGTCACTATGTTTTCAAAAAGCTGTCTGCTGCAGAGGCGTCAGAAAGTGTCTATATGCCCGGCTGTAGCTTTTCCGGGGAGACTTACCAAATTCCATGGAAAATCCCCGGAGTATTCGGACAACTTTCCAGGGATAATCTGACACTTTCCATGGAAATTCCAGGACATTTATGTGGAAAACCCGGAAATTCCATGGACAACCCGGAAAAGTTTCATGGAAACCCCGGAAAAGTTCCATGGACACCCCGGAAGGGTTCCATGGACATGCTGGAATGTTTCCGGGACCCCGGAGTATTCGGACACATTTCCAGCATTTCCTTATTTTAACATTAAATTCCTTGGTTTTTTCCATGGTTTTTCCATGGTTTCCGTGTATTTTCCGTGTATTTTTGTATTTTCTGTTATGAGTCCCTGGAAAAGCTACAGCCGGGAGAGGGAAAGGGTTATGTCTTGTAAGTAAGATCCTGTTGAAGTCTGTTTGTTAACATGTAAGGAAAGTGAATAGTTTTGATACCCAGTTAAAAAACATTGATGGAAATTGAGAAGTATTTATTATACTTGTTATGTGTAATTTCTCCTTTTCCCGTCTAGTTATATAATTATATCTATATATGTTTTCAAAATCTACTGCTGCAGATTTGTTTTATGTGGGAAAGGATTAAATGTTGAGATATCTTTAACCCTTTCCCTCATAATTTTTATAGACGCTTTCTGACGCCTCTGTAGCAGATGACCTTTTGAAAACATAGTGACAAAAGAAGAAATTGCACAAAACGTGCCACAATGTTTTCCACTTTTTGTGATAGGTTATCCATTCAATTATGGAGATTTTCTATGTTTTGACAAAATACGTCCAAAGTCGTCTGCTGCAGAATTGTCGTATGAGGGAAAGGGTTAAGCAAACACACAGAATTGCTGAATCATGGTGCAAAACTTGGAACTTAGAAAGGAAGTAGATAAAATAAATGTTATTCTAAAATTAGAAAATTGATCATTTATTGATAAGGCAATGGAAAGACAAATAAGGAATATTACAAAAATGGAAAATAATAACCAAACCAATGTGGACGTTATGAAGAAAGAAACAAAAATCAAGGAGAGTGACAACGAGACAATTGTTTCCTACAAAGAGATCTTCCTGGGTGGATTGGTGTTTGTTCTGAAACATTTTAGTAGGGTTCTGTACTGGATGTTAGTTATGATGATAAAATTGTTGAAAATTCTCCTGATTTTGTTCGTGAAAATGATGCAATGTTTGATACTGTGGATAATATGGATTGTGTAAGTATATAAAACATTTCGAGAAAAGGAGAATTTATATATTGATCATGTTTGTTTTTTGTAACAGTGTCAACTATATTGGAAGGGTCCGTAGTTTCTGACTTATAGACCCTGTTGTCCTAATCTAATACGTACCAAACAGTAAGATGCAAATTCACGCCATCTGGTGCAGATGACTGTTGAAATTTTTGTGTCAAAAGGAGAAATTACTCACTATGAGCATTTTTCTACTTTTGTCAAAATGTGTTCAACTTCTTTCAATGACAACAAATTTCTTGCATTAGGAAAATGGTTATTATTGTGTCAACATCATCTAAAAGGGCCGGTCATGTCAGTGGTCGAAGGTCCGCTTTCAATACAGGAGGTCGTGGGTTCAATCCCAGGCAGGGTATTACAAAGGTCTTGTAGTAATGGCATTCCCTCCTTGTTGCTAAGGATTGTGGGGTTAGCAACTTTAAGCGTTATGACTGAGCCCAGGTGTCGGGATAAATGGTAATTTATCCTGGATATCGAGGGCTTGGCGTGAAACAGTTGTAACTAAAATTGGTATTTGTTTACCAAGGTTATTCACCTTGCCATAAAGTCTTTGTAAGCGTTAAATCATTTTTCTTGGTAAACAATGGAAATTTAGTGCCATTAAATTTGCATTGTTTACAAAGGGGTCAAAATTGCCCCCAATTCTGGGTTTTCAAAATAGGTTTTTAGTTACAACTGTTTCACACCAAGCCCAGGATATGTAGTGATGTAACTGATAAAGTACTGAAAGCTGAAAGAAAGGGGTATAAAATTTTAAAAGTTAAACTTCTAGCTTTTCTTTAGTGGTTACATCTATTTGGCATTATCTAACTTTTTCCTACATATAGATAGATGCATTTTATTTTTACAGCAGTTGACTCTTGAACACATTGTAACTAATGAAGATATTGCTCATTATAAGTAATTTCTCCTTTTGCCAAAATGTTTTCAAAAGTCATCTTCTGGAGATATGTCAAAATGCGTCTGCAGGTGGGAAAGGGTTAAATTGTCGAATAACTGGTTGGGACAGTGAGGACTCTTGTGAGACTGTGCGACCAGACCAATGGCAAGACAAAAGGCTCAAGTATGTTATAATTGTATCATTTCAGTCTTGAGACAGTGAAGAGGTTCCGTTCTGAGGTGCTGAATCAAGGGTCAAAGAACACATTTGATGTGATCCAGAAAGAACAACAGGAAACAGAGAAAGCTGAATTCCCACTTCATTTCCGTAAGGAGAAACGACCACGAGGGGACCGTCACAAAACTCTTCCCGTCACTGCCGCTGAACTAAGTGCAATTCCCGAAGGTCAAGTATCAGAGACAATGAATACGCTAAAGAAACGATTCGAATCTCAAGGAACGAGGGACTCGAAAGCTGATTCTGGAATTCTAAGTGGTGGTTCGGATGGAGAGAACCTGGAACGTGATACGGATAGTTGGAGAAGTTTAAGTGTTGAAGAAAATATTACAGACGATGATCCAGTTAAACTTAGTGTGTCCGCAAAAGCTTCTATGTTTTTGCAGATGCAGGAAAAGCAGGAAAAGAAGTCTGCGAGTGGTGCTAAACGATACATTGATCGTAAAAAACGTGAGCGATCTAGAACACTGCCGATCACGGAAGATGAAGTGAAACTGGCTGCTGAGATTGCTGATGAGGAAAATGCTAAAGAAGCGACTGAAAATAAAGACGAGGCTGTACCAATGGAAGAAGGGGAAGGAGATTCTGATGAACTTTCCAGGTTGGTAGAACATTTCATTCAGTTGCCATCATAGATGTAGATAAGAGACCTATTTGATGTTTTAAAATCCTTACTTCAACTTTAAGCCTAATAATTTCAAAATAATCTGCTGCAGATTTGTTAAATGTAGTCTGCATATGGGAAAGGGTAAACTAAGGAAATACCATTTTATTGTATCTAAATCTCTTGTCTTAAGACGTCCTCGGTGGTGTAGTGGTAGAGCGTCTGCAGTAGGTGGCGGGTTTGATCCCCAACACTGGGTCATACCAAAGACTTTAAACATGACAGTAAGGGCTGCCCACCTTGGGCTTAGGGTTGTGGGGGTTGGCACTACGACTGACTGGCTGGTGTCAGGATACATGGATCATTAGTACTGGTAAATTACACAGGAAACACCTTGATATAACAGAAAAATTGTTTAAGTCGGCGTTAAACATCAAACAACACCAAACAATCAATCTCTTGTCTTATATGCCTGATCTGTGCTCAAGGAAAACAAGCGATAGAGCATTGGCAACCAATGTCAAGTGTGTGTAAATATGGTCTGAATCTGCAGTGTTCACAGAACTATTCAAGAATATTCTTACAGACATTTAAATCTAATAGCTTGAATGCACAAGGAGATCTTTATTTTCAATTGTCACAAATATTCTTATGAAATCTAAGAGCATTGATGCACAAGTGGATCTTTAACTACAATAGTTGCAAAACTCCTATGAAATCTTATAGCAGTAATGGATGTATCATTCAATTAAGTCTCTCTATCAAAACTGCACTAAAGAAAAGGTCAAACTTTTGATAAAATCAGCAAAGTTTCTCTATTAAAAATCAGATGTTATTTCAACCCAATTTTGGTGGGGCAGACACAAAATCACAGTGCATGAAATGATCTTTCTTTATTTCTGTCGGTCACCTTATCTTTACTTAAGATTCATATTTCTCTTCTTAATCCTTTTCAACATACAGGCGCTTTCTGACGCCTCTGCTGCAAATAACTTTTAAAACATGGTGGTAAAAGATTAGCAATAATTTCTCCTATTGCCACAATATTTTCAACTTTATTGAATAAGTGTTCTTTAATTTATGGAGAGTTTCCATATTTTTGACTTAAAGATTTCAAAGCCGGCTACTGCAGAATTGTTGTATGTGGGAAAGGGTTATTCCGTTACTGCAGAATTGTTGTATGTGGGAAAGGGTTATTCCGTTGCCTGATACAGAAAATATTTGATGCATTGAAGGCAGATTATTTTTGAAAACATTGTGGCAAAAGGAGAAACTGCAAACAATGAGTATTGTTTACTTTTGCAACAACGTTTTCATCTCTATGTTAATATTATACTTTAATTAACCCTTTCCCTCATATAGACGTTTCTGATGCCTCTGCAGCAGACGGCTTTTTGAAAACATAGTGACAAAAGAAGAAATTGCTCAAAACGAGCAATTTCTCCTTTTGACACAATGTTTTCCACTTTTAGTCATAGGTTATCTTATAATTCAATTATAGAGATTTTCTATTTTTTGACAAAAATGAGGGAAAGGGTTATAGAGATTTTCTATTCTCTATTTCTCTTGATAATTTCAAAGTCTGTCTGCTGCAGATTGGCTGTATGTGGGAAATGAGTTATTTTCTGATTGATGTTCTTCACCCGGGTGGGGTACATCATTTTATAGGCTTAGAGTTCACCTTTTCATATTTTTTGTTGGGTTTAATTGTCAGTATGTTTTATGATACCTGTCAGATATCATTTGAATTTGATAGTTTATATACTCTTGTTGTTTATATACTCTTGTTAACCCTTTCCCTCATACGACAATTCTGCAGCAGACGACTTTGAACGTGTTTTGTCAAAACATAGAAAATCTCCATAATTGAATGGATAACCTATGACAAAAAGTGGAAAACATTGTGGCAAAAGGAGAAATTGCACGTTTTGTGCAATTTCTTCTTTTGTCACTATGTTTTCAAAAAGCCGTCTGCTGCAGAGGCGTCAGAAAGCGTCTATATGAGGGAAAGGGTTAACGGGCCTTTACCTGATAGTATACAGAGAATATTAACACATACAGCAAATATGCAGCAGACAACCTTGATAATTTAACATCTAAGCAAAAATATTGAAAAGAGTTGAAAACATTGAGACAAAAGGAAAAATTGCTTGTTTTGATCAATTTCTCCTTTGATCAGAATGTTTTCAAAAGTCGTGTGCTGAAGAGGCATCAGAATTTGACTTCAAGTGGGAAAGGATCAATGCTTTATCAACAGACAGAAGACAAAAAATATATTTAAAATTTCTCCTTTTCCAAAAATGTTTTAAACAGTGTATCAAAATAAAGCTTTCATACATTCAGATTTAACATATAATTTTTAAAGGTGATTTCTAAAGCAGACGCCTGAAAATATCATATGTGACATTTCACATGTAAACCAGCCGTCGGGTCTTTGCTACCAGGAGAGCTCCAGATCAGCCTTCAGCTCTGCTCAGTCTAATCAGGATCAAACCATGATAGCCATCTTAGTCATACAAGCATTATTGAGGCCACCCAAGAGAGGCTTTGACCAAAAATTGACTATATGATTATGCAATTTAATAATAAAAACCTCACAGGGTCCCTTTTCACAAGTTGTGGCTTATATCATATAAACAGTTTATAAAAATATTAATACTTTCCCTTAAACAGACAACATTTGAAACCTGTGCAGCAGAAGACTTTTTAAGATATTGTGAATGAGCAATTTCTCCTGTTGCAACAATGTTTTCAACTCTTTTAAATAATTATACATGTACTATTATTTTTAGATATTTTCCACATTTTTGCATATATTTTGTCAAAACCGTCTGCTGCAGATTTATTGCAAGTGGGAAAGGGTTAAAAAGGGAATAAGGTTGTACTCTGAGATGTAGATCAGGGGGAGTAAACTGGTTTGAACAGCAGGTATGGCGTTCACCTTTTCACTTTCAAATTATGTATCGTTTAAGAATGAAGCTAATCTTAATGTGTCAATGATTTGCATATGAATTTATGATAATCTAGGTCAAAAGTAATTGCTTGCATACATACCTGTTGACTATTATGAATTGTCATTATGTTTAACCCTTTCCAACATACAACAAATCTACAGCAGGCGACTTTGAAAACAATCATGATAAAAGATGGAAAATCTGTAGAAATGAAAGTATAATTATTGAAAACAAGTTGAAAACATTGTGGCAAAAGGAGAAATTGCTTGTTTTGAGCAGAATATTTTCAAAAGTCGTTTGGTGCAGAGGTGTCAGAAAGCGTCTATATGCGGGGAAAGGGTTACGATACTTACTATAATGTTACTGCAGTGGCCTCGGTAAGGAGTAAACCGGTCTAAGTCCTGCACTATCTATCTTATTACCAACTTTATTTAACCCTTTCCCGCATACAACAAAACTGGAGCAGACGACTTTGAATATATCTAGTCAATAATAATGGAAACTTTCTATAAATGAGAGAACAGTTATTAAATAAAGTTGAAAGTAGAAAATGCTCAATATGATGAGCAAATTTCCTCATTTTGCCACACGTCTGCTGAGGAGGCATCAGAAAGTGTCTATATCATGGGAAAGGGTCAACACCATGTTGTGGGTACTCAAAATATTTGTCTCACTGAGACGATTCTTTTGGGTACCCACAACATGGTGTTTAGAGGTCAAATAAGGATTTAACCCTTTCCCACATACAACAAATCTGCTGCAGACAACTTTGAACATACACTGGGAAAAAAGAAATAGGAAAGTTAAAATAACAATTATTGAATGTAGTTGGAAACATTGTGGCAAATGGAGAAATTGCTCATTATGAGCAATTCCTCCATTTTGTCACAATGTTTGCAAAAGTTGTATGCTGCAGAGGGGTCAGAAAGTTTGAGACAACAATCTGGAGCTCTGTTAATGAGAAGTATACTTTACCTGTTAACTAAGGACCCAAAATACTCCCACCTTGTTTGGTCAGGACAAAATGTACCTTTTAGCCTAAATTACGCTTCATTGAAGATCGATGCCGTTTCTCAACGATATTTTGCCCAGTTCACCTCTCTTGTGTTCACTTGCTTTTTTGCACTTGTACTACACACAACAGATATGTCTTTTTATGCAAAATATGACCACTTCAGTGGTGTTATGGTAGACGTCTCAAGATCGATCCCCAGCTGGGTCATACCAGCAATGCTTATATCGGCTTTCCCACCTTGGTGCTCAGCATTGTGGGGCTATTATTAGAACTGACTGGCTGAGGTCAGGATAAATGGACCAGCAGTACTGGTAACTTACTGACTGGCTGAGGTCAGGATAAATGGTCTAGCAGTACTGGTAACTTACTCAGGAAACGTCGTGATATAACTGACTGGCTGAGGTCAGGATAAATGGTCTAGCAGTACTGGTAACTTACCCAGGAAACGTCGTGATATAACTGACTGGCTGAGGTCAGGATAAATGGACTAGCAGTACTGGTAACTTACTCAGGAAACGTCATGATATAACTGACTGGCTGAGGTCAGGATAAATGGACTAGCTGTACTAGCTGGTAACTTACCCAGGAAACGTCGTGATATAACTGACTGGCTGAGGTCAGGATAAATGGACTAGCAGTACTGGTAACTTACCCAGGAAATGTCGTGATATAACTGACTGGCTGAGGTCAGGATAAATGGACTAGCAGTACTGGTAACTTACCCAGGAAATGTCGTGATATAACTGACTGGCTGAGGTCAGGATAAATGGACTAGCAGTACTGGTAACTTACCCAGGAAATGTCGTGATATAACTGACTGGCTGAGGTCAGGATAAATGGACTAGCAGTACTGGTAACTTACCCAGGAAATGCCATGATTAAACTGAAAAATTGTTGGAAAGCGGCATAAAAACACCATGCAATATAATATTTAAGTCACAAAATTTAATGTTCTCAAAGTATTCAATAATTAAACATTTTGTTTGTATAGATTTACCGTTTTTTAGCTCGCCAGAGCTATAGTGCTCAAGGTGAGATTTTGTGATTGCCTTTTGTCCGGCGTCAGTCGTTCGACGTTAGTCGTCAATATTTGCTTGTTAACCTAACACTCTATAGGTAACATTTTGCATCTAATCTTTATGAAAGTGTATCAGAACATTATATCTCCATCTAATCTAGGCCAAGTTCGAAACTGGGTCATGTGGGATCACAAACTAGGTCACTAGATCAAATTAAATGAAAATCTTGTTCACACTCTTGAAGCCACATTTAAAACTTGAACATGTTGAAATTTCCCTCATATATATACACTATCAGGATGATTGTCTTAGTAATATCTAGGCCAAGTTCGAATATAGGTCATGTCGGGTCAAAAACTAGGTCACTAGGCCAATTAAAGGAAAATCTTGTTAACACTCTTGAAGCTGCATTTTGAACTTGAGCATGTTGAAACTTAGTCAGAATGTTTGTCTTAGTAGAATCTAGCCAAGTTCGAATATAGGTCATGTCAGGTCAAAAACTAGGTCACTAGACCAAATTTAAGGAAAATCTTGTTAACACTCTTGAAGCCGCATTTTAAACTTGAGATTGTTGAAATTTTGTCAGAAAGTTTGTCTTGATGATATCTAGCATGTTCGAATATGGGTCAGGTCAGGTCAAAAACTAGGTCACTTGACCAAATTGTAGAACAATCTAGTTAACACTATAGAGATCGCATTTTTGACTTGAGCAGTTTGGAATTTTGTCAGAAAGTTGGTCTTGATGAATCTTAATTAGCCCATTCTCAGGTGAGCGATGCAGGGCCTCATGGCCCTTTTGTTTAACAATATGTTTTAAAAGTTGTCTGCTGCAGTTTTGCTGCATGTGGAAAAGGGTGAAGATTATCTTGTCCAATAAACTATTCCATGCCTTGTAAACTTTGAGTAGTGTAGATAGCCTATACAGGTAACATGAAACTGTCCCTATCATTTTGTATGGTTATTATTATATCACTTTGTGGATAGTTCCTGTTTGATTTTTACTTGCAGGTGAATGTTTATTTGTATAATATTCAGTTATATTCCATTATCATTGAATAATTTTAACTTAAAAGTTTTTAATAAGATTTAAAAAATGTAATGAAACAAGATTTGGATGGAAAAGTTTAGGTTTGTAAATTACTCATACATGCAGTATACTGAACTCTTCAATCAGCTACATTTGACAGGAGTCATATTTTTAGTCTATTGAAAATGTTTATTCAATGACTTCATGCAAAAAGATTGTAACTGCACACTGTCATAAGATATATTTACAACTGTGTAGCATGTTGCCATCTGAATATGTCTTCACTGCCATTTTGCCTATTACCTTCTCTTTCCTATTACCTTCTCTTTCCTATTATATATACCTTCCATAGAGAAATTCATTCAACACTTCATGTCGAAATATTTTTTACTCTCTGAACGATCTTCAACATTCAACAAATTTGCATCAGTTGACTTTTGAAGTTATGGCAAAAAAAGGTATTGTTGGTATTGTCAACATTTCTATTTAGCAATACTTTATTTATAAACTTATTCCACATTTTTGTCTAGAAATTGTCAAAGTTGTCTGAAACAATTGTTGATAGCATAAAGCACAAAAAATAAAAAATATCAAAGTTGTCTACTGCAGACTATTTCAATTTTACTTAGTTAAATGGTGAGCCATATTTGCTATCCTTTAGTTGTCTGGTTTACAAACATTTGAGAAAAGTAGTCGAAAGTATAACTTTCGTGCAGAGTTTTAGGATTTGGAACGGGGCGTCCTCAAGGTTCGATCCCAAGTCATGGTCGAATGCCGTAATTGGGCACATTTCCTAGCCTATATAGTACTGTTTTGTTTACTCAGGGCGCATGAATAAGAAAACTGTCGCCGTGATATAACTGAAATAATGTTGAAAAAAGGCGTAAAACCCCAATTTAAACAAACACAAATTCTCACCAGCAGATGCATTTTGACTCATCTGCAGCAGATGACATTTGAAAACATTGTGGCAAAAGAAGAAATTGCACAGAACGTGCAATTTCTCCTTTTGCCACAATGTTTTCCACTTTTTGTCATAGGTTATCCATTCAATAATAGAGATTTTCTATATTCAGGAAAAGGGTTACGTATTCTACATACAAATTCTCACCAGCAGATGCATTTTGACTCATCCGCAGCAGATGACATTTGAAAACATTGTGGCAAAAGAAGAAATTGCCCCCAATGAACAAATCCTCCTTGGGCTATAATGTTTAATAATAATTTAACAACCATTACTTCACATGACTTTTCAAAGGTCGTCTGCTTTACAATCATCAGACGAACGATTTCAACTATCTAGTAGAAAACTAAAAGATTTATATTGATAAAGAGTTGAAAAAATTGCAATGTTTTCAAAAGTCTTCTGCAACAGCAGGCGTCAAATGTCGTCTGTGTGAAGTAATGGGTTAACAACCATTTATAGAGAATTTCCATATTTTCGCATAAATGTTTTCAAAGTTGCAGATTTATTTGTTGTATTCGGGAAAGGGTTTATTAAGGATGTAGGGTGAGGGGGGGAAAGAAACTATAGGGACAACCTAAATACCATTGAAGTAGGTAATATTTCAAATCTACCACATCATAGTGGAACCCTTCCCTTGATAAAGACGACTTTTAACACACATTTTTCAGCAGAAGGCTTTCGAAAACATTGTTGGAAAAAGGAGAAATTGTCCAAAATGAGCAATGTCTCCTTTTCCCACAATGTTTTCAAATCTGTATCATAATTATCTTTCCGGTTTTCCACAGGTGACATTCGCATTCTAAGATATTTTCAAAATACATGTACTCAACCCATACCAAATTATCATACCAAGTTAAAAGTAGGCAATTACTTATTGTCATGTTTGATTCATATAGCAGACTATTTATAAACCCTTTCCCACCTATATGCGCATGTTGACACACTCTGCAGCAGATGACTTTTGAAACATTGTTACAAAAGAAGAAATTACTCAAAACGAGCAATTTTTCCACTTTTAGTCAGTAATTATATTTCCTTTTTTGTCGAGATGATTTCAAAGTAGTCTGCGCAAATTTGTTGTCTGAGGGAAAGGGTACATGATATTGTAATGTTAACCCTTCCCTCATACGACAATTCTGCAGCAGACGACTTTGAACATATTTTGTCAAAACATATCTCTATGATAATTGAATGGATAACCTATGACAAAAAAACGTTTTGTGCAATTTTTTCTTTTGTCACAATGTTTTCAAAAAGCCGTCTGCTGCAGAGGCGTCAGAAAGCGTCTATATGAGGGAAAGGGTTAAAGGAAAAAAAATGCAAAATATCTTTAAATCAAATTGTTATGACTGAATATAGTTAAAAACATTGTGGCGAAAAGAGAAATTGCTCATTACAAGTAATTTATTCTTTTGCCACAACATTTGCAAAGGTCGTCTGTTGCAGAAGTGTCAGAAAGTGTCTGTATGAGGGAAAGGGTTAATATGATGTTTTTGGGACATGTTTAGTTATGTTATGATTCTTCCATAATCAGTTCTAGCCTCCATTGAATTTTTCCTCAAGATTTTTCAAAATCCACCTGCAGTCCTCGGAAGTTGTCTGTTGGTGATAGAGCCCTTTCCAACATATAGACTATTACTTTCTGACACCTGCAGCAGACAACCATTGCATACATTGTGACAAAAGAAGTTATTTTTCCTAATGAGCAGTTTCTCTTTTTTACCACAATGTTTTCAACTGTATTCAATATATATAATTGTTCTTTCATTTATCAACTAAGTTTCCATATCTTTGACTTAATGTTTTCAAAGTCTGCTGCAGATTTTCTGTATGTGGGAAAGGGCTAAATTATTTGAACATTTATGAAAATATGACAACTTAATGTTAAGAACAAGTTGATTAGTCCTGTATTGACTTTTGATTATAGTGTTATGATAATGTATGAATATTTTATGTACCCCATTAATTGGAGAAATTATAGTACTGACATAGTACTGGAGTTTCGACTAGGATGATTGCATTCCTTTATACGGATCGACACACCTGCAGCATAAAAATGTTTAAAACATTGTGGAAAAAAGTAAAATTGCTCAAAATAAGCAGTTTTATCAACCCTTTGATATAGGAGTCACTTTGTCGGGCAGTCTGTCAGTCGGTCGGTCGGTCGGAAGCCATATTTTGTCCAGCCTATTTCTTACAAACCACTAGCTGGAATTCAATAAACTTATACATGAAGCTTCTATACCAAGGGGAGATGTGCATATCCTAAAGGGGTTACAATTGCATGATATTTTACAGAGTTTTGGCCCTTTTACTAATTAAGTTATGGTGTAGGTCAAGGTGCTGTTTAGGGGGTATTTATCATCTTCAGTGATAGTTCTAGTTTCCATAATTTTTGCTTCCATGTTTTCAAAGCCTTAATTATGCTTCAGATTCGTTGTATGTGGGACAGGGATCATTTAGAGGCGCATCAAAGTTGTCTATTTGAAGTAAAAGGGAAAAACTGACTGGTAATCTTCAGGAAATTTTCAGATCTGAAAAAAGGGAATGAACAAATATTGTTTGAACTGATTGGTTGTTTAGCATTGCACATTTATACATAATGAAGTACAATCTTTCGCGATTTATTGTTAGTTACATCTTCCTAGCTCTAACGTTCTAAAAAATTGATAAGCCTGTCGAAAATGTTTATTTTGGGATCAATTTCCCCCTTGTTAAAGATACGATCCATAGAATGGTTAGTAAAAATGAGCATATACTGAAATATAGAATTCTGTATGCTCCTTCAATCAAGATTAGGGGGCGTATAGCCCTTTCCCACTTGCAACGAAAGCTGCGGCAGACGGCTTTAAAAACATCTGTAGGAAAATGTGAAAATTCTCCGGAAGTGAAAGTTCAATTATTGAAAAAATTGAAAATATTGTGACAAAAGGCAATTTATCATTTTGTCACAATCTTTTCAAAAGTCATCTGCTGTAGATGCGTCATAATGTGTGTGAAACAACACTTCTACCTGTGGGTATTAATGCATTGATCTTAGTCAAGTGTTTTTGTAGAGATAAAACCTTCCTTGTTATATCTAATTTACCTCTGCTTTATGAAAATACTCAAAATGTTTTCAACACTTTCATATATTTATACTTTAATCGAGATGGAGATCTTTCTCATTTTTGCAAAGATGCATTCAAAGTCTTCTGCTGCAGATGTTTTGTATGTGGGAAAGGGTTTTATTGTAACCTTGACATTGAACTTTCGACCTAATTCTGGAAAACTTGGGATTGTTGTTTCACAAACAAATCTTTTTTGTCTCAGGAATCATAGATGACGATTAACCCTGTCCCATCTGCAGACGCATTTTGTCGCATTTGCAAAAGGACGATTTTGAAAATATTAGTTGGAATACTAATCTATGTGGAAAAGCAGCCAGTTGCTAGGGACAACAGTTGTGTGAAGGACTGGTCTGAGAAAGCCAGGAACTGCATGTTAACCCTTTCCCTCATATAGATGTTTTCTGACGCCTCTGCAGCAGACAGCTTTTTGAAAACATAGTGTCAAAAGAAGAAATTGCTCAAAACAAGCAATTTCTCCTTTTGCCACAATGTTTTCCACTTTTAGTCATAATAAAAAAATTACGTTATCCAATCAATTATAGAGATTTTCTATATTTTGACAAAATATGTTCAATGTCGTCTGCTGCAGAATTGTTGTATGAGGGAAAGGGTTAAGGTGAACTAGCCACTGTGATATGACTGAAAATTGTTGAAAACAGCATTAACCCTTTCCCTCATATAGACGCTTTCTGACGCCTCTGCAGCAGACAGCTTTTTTGAAAACATAGTGACAAAAGAAGAAATTGCACAAAACGTGCAATTTCTCCTTTTGCAACAATGTTTTCCATTTTTTTGTCATAGGTTATCCATTCAATTATGGAGATTTTCTATGTTTTGACAAAATACTTTCTAAGTCGTCTGCTACAGAATTGTCGTATGAGGGAAAGGGTTAAGCCTCAATAGATCAATCTTAAATGTTGTGGCCAAAAGAGAAATTGCTCATAATGAGCTATTTCTCCTTATGTCACAATGTTGTTATAATCGTCGTTTAATAGTTGTACATTCTTTTATAAAGTTTCCATATTTTTGCCAGTATGTTTTCAAATCCCTCTCCTGCAAACTGTTTGTATGTGGAAAAAGGGTTAAACTACTCAGTATTGCAATGACACTGCAGACCAAAATACGAATTTTTTTTTATTTGTAGTAAACATCATTCTATATATATTTTTTCCACCTATTTCAGACAAAGTTTAAAAGATAAAGTCAAGTTATTCACAACAATAGAGGAAGAAAAGAAGGAGGCGGCCAAAAAGAAAGGAGTCCCGCCCCCTCCCAAAAGACGGAAAGGAAAATTGGCATCCAGATTTGCCACTCAGGTACCTGTAGTGTAGCCTGGTCTTGGATAAATCGACCTTCAATTCTTTGCGACCAATTATTATCAAGATTTTTGTTTTATTGGGTTTTACGCCGCTTTCAACATTATTTCAGTTATATCACGACAACAGTTCAATTATTCATGATCCCTGGGTAAACAAACCAGTACTAGGCTAGAAATTGTACCTTGCCCAAGGGCACTCCACCATGACCGTAGTGCCGCGATAGGGGATCAAACCTGGGACACCCGGTTTCAAATCCCCGACGCTAACCACTCGACCACAGCGGATTCCCTTATTATCAAGATCCACCTGGATTAACACTTTCCTTCATATAGATGCTTTGTTACGTCTCTGCAGCATACTACTTTTGAAAACATTGTGATAAAAGGAGAAATTGCTCAATTTCTCCTTTCGCCACAATGTTTTCAACTCTGTTCACCGATAATTTCTTTATTATACCCCAGATACATAGTATATGGGGGCTATATAGGAGTCACGCTTGTCGGTCGGTCGGTCAGTTTGTTGGTCTGTGAACATTTCTTGTGAACACTATTTCTCAGCAACCCTTAGTCAGAATTCAATATAACTTCACAAGAATGATTGATACCAAGCCTTGTTGTGCATATTGTCGGCATGTTGCACTGGAATTATTTTTAAATGAGTTATGACCCCTTGAATTTCTCATACATATGTATATTGTCAGGCACCACCTGGGGGTATTCATCACCTTCAGTGATATTTCTAGATTATGGAGATTTTTCAAGGTTTTGCCAAAAAAAGTTCAAATCCGTCTGCTGCAGATTTGTGATATGTGGGAAGAAGATCAGGGTCTACTCTTTTTGTCATCCTGTCATTCATGATTTCCTTAACCCTTTCCCACTAACAATGATTCAGCAGCTGACAACTTTGAAAACATATACTCAAAATTAGAAAAAAAATCTCTATAAATGAAAGCACATGTATGATAAAATAGAGATGTAATTAGGCCACAATCTTCTAAAATATCCTCTGCTGCAGATGTGTCAAAATGCGTCGAAATGAGGGAAAGACTAATCATGTCTGGTAAAACATTATGGCCCATATTGCATACATGAAAATTCTGATCATGCTTTGCACTGAAATCTTTCCATTATACTTTTTATTACTTTACAGCAGACAAATTAAATCCACATCATGCAAAAAGGAGAAAATTATCTTAATTTTCCACAATATATCGGATTTTTAACAAAGATGTTTCCAAAGGAACAGCAACTCTCAAAATGTCAAACCATAAAAACAGGTCCAGGAAGTGTTTATTGATCAACCTTAATAATTCTACTTAAGAACTTAAACCTTTCCCACATACAACAAACCTGCAATAGACAGCCTTGAAAACATCTAGATAAAAATATATATAAGCTAAAATTTAAGTAATAATTATTGAATATTTTTGAAAACATTGTTGCAAAAGGAGATAATTGGTCATATTGAGTAAGGAGTGTTTGCCTCAATGTTTTCAAAAGTTGTCTGCTGCAGCTGCTTCAAAATGTGTCTTGTTATATGGTAAAGTGTTTACAAGGAAACAATTAACGATCAAAGCAGGGACATCAATCCTTTGCCCTTTACTTCATACGATACTTTTAGGGACATCTGATCTGAAATTCCTGAAACAAAATATAGTGTAGAAATTATTGTCAAGGTATTTTAATTTTACTTTTGATGAAGGGTTGAAAAACATTGTGGGCCAGTGGGAAAAGGAGAAACAATTCACCTTGAACAAATTATTAATCCTTTTCCCTCAATGGTTTTTAATGTCTTCTACATAGAATGGAATTAATATAAGCAATTAAAAGCTTGTTTTCTAACTCATCGCTGTAAACATATCTTAGAAACATACACAATTAATAAAAGAGCAAAATATGTTTTAAATTAAGCAAGTTCTCCTTTTCTGGCAATGTTTTTTAAATGTCATCTGCTGTAAAGGCATTAAATGTCGTCTGTATCAGAGAAAGAATAAACCCTTTCCCTCATGTAGATGCTTTCTGACGCCTCTGCAGCAGACGGCTTTTTGAAAACATAGTGACAAAGGAAGAAATCGCCCAAAAGGAGCAATTGCTTCTTTTGCCACAATATTTTCCACTTTTAGTCATAGGTTATCCATTCAATTATAGAGATTTTTTCTATTTTTTGACAAAATATATTCAAAGTCATCTGCTGCAGAATTGTCATATGAGGGAAGGGTTAATAGCTAAATATTTTCCCTAGAATGCAAAAGCAAGGAAATTTGATTGATTTAATCTGACTAAAAGACGGAACAATAGATATAGAAGATAAAGAATTATTTTAGGATCATTAAAGAAAAGGTTATTTCACAAAAATTAACAGATCATTAAACAGTTATAAGGATGTTTTATAATTTCCAAACTACCGTGTAAGTACTCAATTTCAGGGAAGTAGGATTACATTGAAACTTCTGAAAAATGTGTGTGTGATGGGTTCACAAATGGGGGATAATCCAAATATTTTTTATATCAGAGTTATTGCCCCTTTTCTGTCAAAAATTTAAATTTAAACAAGGCCCCGGAAGGTGACACACAAGCTCCGGGGAGCACGCCATTCTAGTTCTAACTACAGACACATTTTGAGGCATCTGCAGAAGACGATTTTCCAAAACATTATAGCTCATGATTCGCATTTTTCCTTTTGCCATAATGTTTCAATAGTAATTAATAAAATAGAACTCTTTTTTATGGAAAAATCTTTTTCCCAAAATGTTTTCTGCTGATTTGTTGCGGGTAAGACTCTGGGTAAAGTTTATAGTTCTCAATTTCATTTTATTCACATTTCTCGGCGAAATAGTAAGTCTTTTCATTCAAATGTTGTTTTTAACCCTTTCCCTCATATGGCAATTCTGCAGCAGACGACTTTTTGAACGTATTTTGTCAAAAAATAGAAAATCTCCATAATTAAATGGATTACCTATGACTAAAAGTGGAAAACATTGTAGCAAAAGGAGAAATTGCACGTTTTGTGCAATTTCTTCTTTTGTCACTATGTTTTCAAAAAGCTGTCTGCTGCAGAGGCGTCAAAAAGCGTCTATATGAGGGAAAGGGTTAAATCAGTATGTATATTTGCTATAAAGATTATGGCTCTTTGATAATGCAAGCAAACAAGTTGGAATTTATTTATTTTTCTGTTGAAATTAATATCGGCTCAGTATAATGCAAGGACTGGTACTGTGTCTATAAATAAATATAGTTAAAGCTGTTTCAGGCCCATCAATATGATAATGGTTTCAAAGTGTTAAAATCTGAAGTTTTAATTGTTTCTATTTTCAGCCTGTCACTATAGAAGAAGTAGAGAAAGCAGCAAAAATCTCACCACTAGCCTGTACACTGATTAAACCCCCTGATCCGGAACTTTTGTCAGGATTTTCCGTGAAGGTACAGCGCGAGTTGATGGTACAACATGCTCAACAGACACTTTCACAGCCAAACTCGCGTTCAGGATCCCGGGCCAGTTCTCGTGCAACATCTATTAGCGATCTTACAGAGGGTATGTGGAAAACATTTATTATTATACCCCCCACAAAGAAGTTTTGAGGGGGTATATAGGAATCACCCTGTCCATCCATCCGTCTGTCTGTTCATATGTCTTGTAAGCACAATTCCTCCTTAACGGCTGGACTGTTGCTGATGAAATTTTACACAGTTGCAGTACACAACCTGAGGATGTGCATGAAGTAAGATTATCCCGGTCGGAAATATATCTGTCCATCCATCAGTCTGTCGGTCCATATGTCTTGTAAGCGTGGGACGGGGGTAACCTTTTGTGAGTTCACTCACAGTTCTAGTTAGGGACTACTTTAAATGCCTCTCCAGCATAGGATCTTTTCTAAGCTGTAGATAAAGGAGAAATTGCCAAAAACTAATGGTATATCATTTGAGAAACATGTTCTTATTTACAACTTATATTAATGTTACTGTCAATGTTTACTTTCTGGAGACATCACTTTTATTCAAAATCTCAATCATGGTCCTTGTTTAACCCTTTCCCATATATCGACGCTTTCTGATGCCTCTGCAGCAGACTTTTGAAAACATTGTGACAAAAGGAGAAATTGCTCAAAAGTCGTCTAATGCATAGGCATTATAAAACGTCTGTTTGTGGGCAAGGGTTATCTAGTACACAAAAGTTAACCCATAAGCTGTTAGGGGAATTGAAGAATTTTTCAATTTGTAAAGATTAGAACAGAAAATCTTAAATATGCAAAGATATCAAAATGAAGAATTCAGAATACAATCAAACCTGTGCTAATTAAGGACTACATTTGAATAGCAATTCCCTGTCTTTAGCAACCACATTTAAGTTTCCCAATAACTCATTTTCTGCATTTATAAATGACCCTACAATTAAATACCACCTGTGCACAGAGACTAGATTGAAGCCTTCCCATGGATGGTCTTTATACACAGGTTCCACTGTATATGAGTTTGAATTAAATCTTTCCCACATATTACAAATCTGCTGCAGATGACTTTGATAAATATCTAGGCAAAAAAATGTAAAATCTCTTTAACCCTTTCCCACATACGGCAATTCTGCAGCAGACGACTTTGAACGTATTTTGTCAAAACATAGAAAATCTCCATAATTGAATGGATAACCAATGACAAAAAGTGGAAAACATTGTGGCAAAAGGAGAAATTGCACGTTTTGTGCAATTTCTTCTTTTGTCACTATGTTTTCAAAAAGCCGTCTGCTGCAGAGGCGTCAGAAAGCATCTATATCAGGGAAAGGGATAAATGAAAGGATTATGCCATCTCCCACTTTACTCCTTATTTGACCCTACATGGCATAGACCATTATTTATGCAGATGCATAACAAGGATAAAACTTTTATGCAGTGCAACAATTTTACTTTAGAGATTGAACAGTGTTTATAACATTGTGGCAGAGGGAGTAATAGCTCATTATTTTAAAAGTGGCAAAGGGTTATAAATGCTGGGCTTAATAATTAAAGTTCTGTGATTGTTCAATCCAACAACCTTTTTTTTTTAGACTACAAGACAACTCAGAACACAGAAGTGAATGAAAACAATTCATCAGTCGACAAGGAAGAGACAGTAAGACCTTCTGCATTTAAGGGGAAAACTTTCACAGCTTCCAAGTCATTTGACGAATCTCATGCCTCTCATACTGTCGAAAAATTCACAAGTGAACTTGATACAAAAAGAAAATCAGTTTTAAAATCGGAACTTGAGGCGAAATTATCTCTTCAGTTGCATCATGACTCTCGAGGATTACTCAAACCCAACGTCAATGTTGTTCCTACCATTAGTGATATAAATCGTGTTCTTAAAAAGGAATCCTCTCTCGAAATAGCATACTCATCGTCATCGTCGTCCTCGTCATCGGAAGTGAGGAGCATTTTGAAAAAGGAAGGCAGTTTCGAAACTCGAAAAATGGAATCGGATATAAGTTTACATAAATCTGAATCATTTAAACATGAGATTACGAGTTGTGAAGTTGTAGAAACTGATGAAACAGAACACAGTGATGACTTGTTAGGATCGTCTGGTGATAATCTGGATAGCGACGATGGTTTGCTAGACTCGAATGCGTCTAACTCGTTACAGTATGATGATACGCCCCTGAAGCGTAGGGAGAATAAGGCGAGACGGAGATTTAACAGAGACAGAAAGAACGAAACTGAAAGGTTGGTACTTCTTCTAGCTTTTGTCTTGCTTTAACCCTTTCCCTCATATAGATGCTTTCTGATGCCTCTGCAGCAGAAGGCTTTTTGAAACCATTGGGACTAAAGAAAAAATTGCTCAAAACGAGCAATTTCTCCTTTTGCCACAATGTTTTCAACTCCATTAAATATCTATATGTTCACTTATAGAGCGTTTCCAAATGTTTTATTTTATGTTTTCAAAGACATCTGCTGTAGATTTGTTGTATGTGGGAAAGTGTTAACCCTTTCCCTCATACGACAATTCTGCAGCAGACGACTTCGAACATATTTTGTCAAATAATGGAAAATCTCTATAATTGAATGGATAACCTATGACTAAAAGTGGAAAACATTGTGACAAAAGGAGAAATTGCACGTTTTGTGCAATTTCTTCTTTTGTCACTATGTTTTCAAAAAGCTGTCTGCTGCAGAGGCGTCAAAAAGCGTTTATATGAGGGAAAGGGTTAATTGTTGAAACTGTTGATAACTGTCCTGTGTTTGAATCTACTCTACCTGTGAATTTGTAGTGAGGGGAGATTACTTGTTTATTATTTTGTACCAGAGACATGATAAGGTCAATAGAGTATTCTCCCTTTTCTTGAAATATTTATTCTCTTGTCTTTAACCCTTTTCCTCATATAGACGCTTTCTGACGCCTTTGCAGCAGACGGCTTTTTGAAAACATAGTGACAAAAGAAGAAATTGCACAAAACGTGCAATTTCTCCTTTTGCCACAATGTTTTTCACTTATAGTCATAGGTTATCCATTCAATTATAGAGATTTTCTATTTTCTGACAAAATATTTTCAAAGTTGACTGCTGCAGAATTGTCGTATGAGGGAAAAGGTTTAATTGAAAATTCTTGATACATTTCTAAATTCTGCTCCTACTTAACCAATTCCTAAAGAGAAAAAAAAAATAAAAATCCAATGTTCCTTCCGACAATGTTCCCAAATCTATTAAGATATTATACATCCATTTACAGAGATACAATATTGTTGCCTAGATGTTATCAAAGTTGTCCTCGTCAGTTATGTGTGGGAAAGGTAACCTTAACACCAATAGGAACTGGGTTATATTAACCCTTTCCTACATATACAAACAAATATGCAGAAGACGACTTTGAAAACATCCTAGCTAAAATGAGAAAAATCTCCTTAAATGAATGTCAAATAATTAAAAAGTGTGCAATATCAGCAAACTCTCCCTTTCTTACAATGTTCTCAAAAGTAGTCTGCTGCAGATTCCTCATAATGCGTCTTCTATAGTAAGAAAGAGTAAAATTGTCAACATAAATCGGTGAAATAAAAACTTAAAAGTGGGTGTTCTTTTATTTCATTGGCCATAAACATTAAAAAGGCCAGTATTTGATATAGGACACTTCGGGTAATGTTCTAACTCTTTCTGGCTTGGTAAACCACTTATCTAATTTGATATTTTAACCATTTCCACACATTTTGATGCATCTGCAGCAGATGTGATTTGAAAACATTATGGCTAAAGGAGAAATTGCTCATTATACTCAATTTCTTCATTAGCCAAAATGTTTTTAACTTCATTCAATAATCAAGCTTTCATTTATGGAAATTTATCATATGTTTGCCTATATGTTTTCAAAGTCATCAGTGGCAGATTTATTATATGTCATACTGTTGGAAAGGGTTAAACGCTGTCTTATTTGAAAACAACAGCAAAAATTAAGCGAACCATTCAGATAATGGAGTATGATATAATATTGACTTAGTGCTAGTTCGGGAAAGCGAAGTAGAAGAAACTGCTTGCTGTGGCAGAACATCTTCTTTCCTTGCAGACCTTTTGAAATTCACCGTTTGCAGATGCATCCCAAGTCACCTATATGAAGGAGAGGGTTAATCATCCTCCATTAATAAAAGAAATATGAAACATTTCTGACTCTTGTTTACACCAAACAAAGAAAAAAACAGTGCAAACAAATAAATAAAAACACTTAAAATGACCACAGAAAATTAGGGGTTATCACAGGACAAACTATTTGTCCCTTTCCCACATAAAGACACTTTCTGACCTCTACAGCAGCTAGCTAGGCGACTTTTAAAAATCATTCTGGAAAAAGGTTAAATTGCTCATGATGAGCAATTTCTCCTTTTGCCACAATGTTGTCAACTGTATTCAATAATTACACTTTCATTTAGAGATGTTCAAAAATTTCAACTAGATGTTTTCAAAGTTGTCTGTTGTAAATTTCTTTTATGTGGGAAAGTGTTAAATGTTGTGGTTTTTGGTGTCTCGAACCCCCCCCCCACCCCCCCAAAAAAAGGGATGGCATTGATAAGACATGATACGAACCCATCCATGGAAAAATGTATAAGTTGGCCTTTGGGAACAGTGTAGATCCAGATCAGTCTGTTCAATGTCTGATCAAGATCTACAACAGTTCATTTATAACTTACACATGCTTGTTTGAAGCTTCTGTCAACATCTGTAGATTCTGATAAGATTAAGCAGAATGGAGAGGGTGGTTGATCTGAACTTGCACTAATCAGAACTTTTCACACAGACATGGGTCATATTGTGTTGTGATTGGGAAGGATTGTTGTGGTTTGCCCATCAAATTAATAAAGTTTAACTCTATGTGTATTCGTTGTTAAATAAGATTGGACATGCTATAGGGAGGAAATAGAAGATTTTCAAAGTCGTCTGCTGCTAAATAGGTTGTATGTTGGAAGGGTTATAATACTATCTGACATTTAATTTGCATAAAACATGTTACAGAATCTCTAAACCCTACCCACATACAACAAATCCGAAGCAGACGATTTGTAAGAAATTTAGCAAAAAATATGGAAAATCCCTATAAATGAAGGTATAATTACTGAAAATAGTTGAAAATATTGTGGCAAATTGAGAAATTGCTTGTTTTGAGCAATTTTTCCTTTTGCCTCAATGCTTTCAGGAGTCGTCTGCTGCAGATGTGTCAAAATGTGTCTATAGGTGGGAAATGGTTAGAATTAACCTGACAAGTTCATATTATGTTGTGATTGGGAAGGATTGTTGTGGTTTAATTGCCTATCAAATTAATAAACTAGGGTGTTTTGTTAAATGAGATTGGACATGCTATAGTCAGGAAATAGAAGATTGAATGACCTGATTACTCATCCTGTTGTCCCACCAACAGACGCATTGTGACACATCTGCAGCAGACAACTTTTTGAAACATTGTGAAAAAAGGAGAAATTGCTCATCATGAGTAATTTCTCCTTTTGCCACAATGTTTTCTACTTGATATGATAATCATACCTTCGTTTCCTCATATTTTTGCCTTGATGTTTTCAAATACGTCTGCTGCAGATTGGTTGTATGTTGGAAAGGGTTATCAACTATCTGACATATATCATTTGTATAAAACATATTACAGAATCTTTTAACCTTTTCCCACATACAATAAAGCTGCAGCAGACCACTTTGAAAACATCTTGGCAAAAATATGAAAAATCTCTATAAAACAAAGTACACGTATAATTGTTGAAAAGTGTTGAAAAACAGTTTGTCAAAAGAAGAATTTAATCCTGATGAGCACATGTGAGCACTATATATATGTTTTCAAACGAGTCAAAACATGTGCATGTGGGAAAGGGTTAAATAGGTTTATTTACATATTAGTAAACCTTGTGTAACTTATAGCATCCACAAGTGACGTACTGCACTTGTTTTGACTCATTTCTATTTTCCCATAATGTTTTCAAAAGTTGTGGTATTACCCATTCCTACATACAAATATATAATGACGCATCTGATTTTGCATAAAGTATTACGCCACTTTCAACAATTCTTCAGTTATATCACTGGGTTTCCCCAGTACTACTGATCCATTTATCCTGACACCAGCAAGTCAGTCGTAATGTCACACCCCACAATGGAAGGAAAGTAATTACCAATTTAAAGTCTCCTGGTATCAAACCAACAACCTCCTGCACCGAGATGGACATTACCATAATGTCCACAGAGGCGGTTTGACGCATCTGAAGAAAACTACTCAGAAAAAACTGCGGCAGAATGAAAAAGTGCTTGTCATGAGCATTTCTTCCATTAAGGTATAAAGCTTGATTGATCTTTCCAATATTTGATAAAACTTTGATTTTCTGTAGATTTTTCAAAGTCTTCTGATGTAAGAAAGTGTTAAAGAAAGATCAGTAAGCAAATTTGATTGAGATGCATTACACTGTTTGCTAGTCATTCAAAATATCTATACAAATAAAACAAAAAACATTAAAAGATGCAATAAAAAAAAAATATAAAAATATTTATGCAAATAAGCCTACTAAAAGGTTAATCTATTCATCAAATGGGATACTTAGTTAGAAGTTTCGTAATGGAACGGAACAGAACCAAACATTTTTCATTGTCGACCCATAAATTATGATGTGTGTATTATGATGACTCAACCCAATCCAACTTGCAGACACATTTGAACTCATCTGCAGCAGACAACATTGAAAACATTGCGGCAAAAGGAGAAATTGCTCATAATGGACCATGGCTTGATAAGTGATTATCACTGTTTCAATCAAGTCAATACATAATAATAATGATGATCTGTCAGACTGCTTTAACATTCAGATTACTTGAATTATGAAGTGAGGTTGGAGGACTGCCAATACTGGGTTCAAGTTTTACACTTTCCCACATGTAAGCGCATTTTGAATCTGCTGCAGCAGATGACTTTGAAAACATTGTGAAAGAAGGAGAAATGGCTCCTAGTGTAAATTTGTTTTCAAGAATATTCGATAATCACACTTTCATTTATATAGCTTTACCATAGTTTTGCCTAGATGTTTTTAAACCATCTGCTGCAAAGGAGTCAGATTCCATGTGTGTGGAAAAGGGTTAAAATAACATCTGTTAGAGAAGACAAAAGTTATCAAAGTGCAACAGCCACTAGTAGTCTAGTGCCGTAATATTGATTGAGCCGTTCCATGAGAAAACCAACATTATGGCCGACACATTCCGTCTCAGGGGAATAGAGGTATAGAGTTATGATTCCTGAAACAGAAAACCCACAGGAGGCGAAAAAAGTCTGTCTGGGTAAGCCTGTGGTTACAGGCATGGTTAGACTGATCCTGGTCGATACTTTTTGCAGAGTCCACAATGTAGATTTTCTCGTCGAGCGGCTCCATTATGCATGGTAGTACTTCCTTCCTGTATGGGCTGTGTTAGGCCACTTGAAATATTTGGTACATCCTGTTTGTTTCATTGGAGTTTTACCCTGTTTTCAATATTATTTCTACCGCCTCGGTGGTGTAGTGATAGAGCGTCTGCCTCGGGTGTGGGATGTCGCGGGTTGAACCAGAGACTCCCTGATATTAAATCCCTCGTGCTAACCACACAAGACTGGTGGATTTATCATATGATTTTTCTTTTTTGTGAGCTGCTTTATATCGCTGTTTTTCAGTTATAGCATAGAGTTTCCAGGATATGCTACCATTACTACTGGTCTATTTATCCTGACACCAACAAGTCGGTCATAATGATAACCCCACAATCCTGAGTGCCAGGGAAGTAAAGCCCTAATTAAAAACACACCCACTTTTAAAGTGTTTGATATGTCACCATGCAGGCTAGGGATTGCACACTCTACTACTTCACTACTATACCGGTATTTATCAATATGAGCTGTGCAGAAAAACCAACCTGGGCATATTTATGAAAAGTGTAGATATATATCCATCTTAACTGATAGAATCGAACATACTTGTCAGAAATTTCTAGAATCATTCTGTGTATTACTGGCAAAGTGAAGATTCAGAATAAATTGCCTGATTATGCAGTTGATCAGGATCTGCACCATTTGGAACTGTTTATCGGATAATTTGTTATTATAAATATTTTTATGTTTTCTGCATTGAAAACATTTGAGGCATAAAGAAACGTAAACACTTGGAAAATTGTAATTTTTTTTTTTTTTATTTAGTTGAAAATATTGTTGGCAATTTCTCTTTTTCATTCATTGTTTTCAAAGACAATATTCTGCTTCAGAATCAGGTATAGTGTCCTGATGAAATACAATTTTCAATTGATTGCAATATTTCCCCACAAAACAGACTTTTAATAAAAATGGTAGTAATTGCAGCTCTACTTGGCGCTTTACGACTGATGCGCTGGTGTCAGGATTAATGGAACAATAGTACTGGTAACTTGTAACCCAGGAAACACTGTGATATAAATGTAAAATTGTTGAAAGCATTGTAAAAAACACCATGCAAACAAAGAAACAAAACAAAAAAAGTATATTGTCTGGCCTGACGAAGGCTTTAAAGTTGTTGTACCTATTGGCTATTGAAAGCTGTTGAAAGCATCGTAAAACATCATGCAAACAAAGAAACAAAAAAAGACTAAACCAAATAAAGTATATTGTCTGGCCTGATGACAGCTTTAACGTCTTTGTACCTATTGACTATTGAAATTTGTTGAAAGCAGCGTAAAACACCATGCAAACAAAACAAGACTAAACCAAATACAGTATATTGTCTGGCCTGACGAAGGCTTTAAAGTTTTTGTACCTATTGAAAATTGAAAGCTGTTGAAAGCAGCGTAAAACATCATGCAAACAAAACAAGACTAAACCAAATAAAGTATATTGTCTAGCCTGACAAAGGGGTTACTGTCTTTGTACCTATTGACTATTGAAAGCTGTTGAAAGCAGCGTAAAACCTCATGCAAACAAAACAAGACTAAACCAAATAAAGTATATTGTCTAGCCTGACGAAGGGGGTAACCGTCTTTGTACCTATTGACTATTGAAAGCTGTTGAAAGCAGCGTAAAACATCATGCAAACAAAACAATACTAAACCAAATAAAATATATTGTCTAGCCTGACAAAGGGGTTACTGTCTTTGTACCTATCGACTATTGAAAGCTGTTGAAAGCAGCGTAAAACATCACACAAACAAAACAGGACTAAACCAAATAAAGTATATTGTCTGGCCTGACGAAGGGGTTACCTAACTTTGTACCTATTGACTATAATGGCTAATTGTGTCGTCAGGCTTTGCCCCTTCTATCACATGTAGGACACTGTGAACTATAAATTTGTTTGTTTGTTTGTTTGGAGTTTAACGCCGCTTTCAACAGCTTTGGTCATATCACGGCGGTCAGTGCACCTACCCATGTTTTCCTGGCTTTCCCACACCAGTACTTACACAACATTCTTTCGAAGCCACTGACTACTTTCTCACATAGATCAGAGGTGAGAGGCAATGGAAAACATCGCCCGAAAGAATGTCGCCGCAACCGGGTATCGAACCCGTGACCTCCAGATCACGAGTCAGATACGCTACCAATTGAGCTACCCGGCCGGGTGTGAACTATAAAAGTCATCCAAACAGGGAAGGCTGACATCGAAAATTGGTGACAAACCTTTTAATTCTTTTCCCATTTGGAGACTCCCTTTTATAAAAACACTGTGGCAAAAGAAGAAATTGCTCATAATGAACAATTTCTCCTTTTGCCACAATTTTTCAACTTTAATATGCATTAAATTCTACTTTCATTAATAGAGATTTTCTTTGTTTTTTTAGAAATTTTCAAAGTCATCTGTAAAAGTCTCAACAAAGATTTGACATTTCAGTCTTTGACAAACTCTCTTTACTATGTGACAGACCCGGAAGGGTGTGATAGCATTATAAGAACTTGTGTAGTAATTTGTTTATTATTCGTGTTTGTTAGAGGATGAAGTAGAGATATGAAAGGACTGTTTTAGTATGAACTGGACTGGTTACGATCTTAATAGAAACACATTTTCTACAGCTTTATCTCAATTTATCACAACATCGAACAATTGACAGTTTTTGTTGTGATGACACCTTTACGGTTTTTATTGGTCTTTCAATGTTATTTATAACTTCATTATTGGATTAGATTTAAGGTTTTTGACTGGATACTGTGAAATTGGGATTTATTGTTGGATGTGTTTTTGGATGTTTGAAAGTATGCGTGTGTATTAATTAGTGTTCTGGGATTTGGTTTTGGAAAATATTTTCCACCAATGGGCAAAATGTTGTATGTATGTGAGACTAAGAACAATTTTCATACTGTTGTGTTCAAAACTAGTGCAAGAAAGTCAGGAAACTCAACCTTCAGAATATTAATTAATTGCAACAATTTAATCACTTAGCCCACATGGGTAATATTTCAGAATCCTCATGATAAATATCACATCTCTTTGTTAAATACAAATATATTAACTTGTTAACCCTTCTCCACATATAGATGCATTTTAACACATCTGCAGAAAATGAGCATTTACTCCCTATACCACAATTAATTCTTTCAACTCATTATACATATACTCGCATTTAAACGTATTTATCAAAATAAAAAAAATGGAAAGGATTAATAAATGTTCAAACAGGATTTTAGATCATATATGTAAATTGTTCCCTGAGTAGCATATAAATAATGGTTTTCCTTTTTATTCTTTACCGGATACAGAGGATGTTGAATGCCTCTGAAGTGAGTTACTTCTGAAAACATTGCAGGAAAAGGAGATATTGCTCATGATGGTTGCTTATTTCCATTTTCTTGATACAATTTTTCGACTTCTGCTTGTAAAAACATCTGAGGAAAATACTTTAATATTTGGAATATTGTAAGAGTTGTTCTGATTTAAGTGTTGAAAACATAGTTTGACGAGGAGAAATTGCTCACTTTGAGCAATATTTTTCATGTTATACCCCCAGATACATAGTATATGGGGGCTATGTAGGAGTCACGCTTGTCGGTCGGTCGGTCCGTTGGTCTGTAGACATTTCTTTGTGAACACTATTTCTCAGCAACCCTTTGTCAGAATTCAATATAACTTCACAAGAATGATTGATACCAAGCCTAGTTGTGCATATTGTCGGCGTGTTGCACTGGAATTATTTTTAAATGAGTTATGGCCTCTTGAATTTCTCATACATATGTATATTGTCAGGCACCAGCTGGGGGTATTCATCACCTTCAGTGATATTTCTAGTTTCCACAATGTTTTATTAATCCTTTTCCACATACAGCAAATCTGCAGCAGACAACTTAGAAAATGTCCACTCAAAAATAATGAAAATCTCTATAATTGTATGTTTAATTACTGAAAAAAGTTTCAAACATTGTGGCAAAAGGAGAAATTGCTTGTTTTGAGCAATTTCTCCTTTGTCACGATGTTTTCAAAAGTCACCTGCTGCAGACGCGTCAATATGCGTCTATAGGTGGGAAAGGGTTAAGTCATCTGCTGCAGACGCATCAATATGCGTCTATAGGTGGGAAAGGGTTAAGTTATCTGCTGCAGACGCATCAATATGCGTCTATAGGTGGGAAAGGGTTAAGTCATCTGCTGCATACCAAGCCTAGTTGTGCATATTGTCGGCGTGTTGCACTGGAATTATTTTTAAATGAGTTATGGCCTCTTGAATTTCTCATACATATGTATATTGTCAGGCACCAGCTGGGGGTATTCATCACCTTCAGTGATATTTCTAGTTTCCACAATGTTGTATTAATCCTTTTCCACATACAGCAAATCTGCAGCAGACAACTTAGAAAATGTCCACTCAAAAATAATGAAAATCTCTATAATTGTATGTTTAATTACTGAAAAAAGTTTCAAACATTGTGGCAAAAGGAGAAATTGCTTGTTTTGAGCAATTTCTCCTTTGTCACGATGTTTTCAAAAGTCACCTGCTGCAGACGCGTCAATATGCGTCTATAGGTGGGAAAGGGTTAAGTCATCTGCTGCAGACGCATCAATATGCGTCTATAGGTGGGAAAGGGTTAAGTCATCTGCTGCAGACGCATCAATATGCGTCTATAGGTGGGAAAGGCTTAAATCATCTGCTGCAGACGCATCAATATGCGTCTATAGGTAGAAAAGGGTTAAGTTGTCTGCTGCAGACGCGTCAATATGCGTCTATAGGTGGGAAAGGGTTAAGTTGTCTGCTGCAGACGCGTCAATATGCGTCTATAGGTGGGAAAGGGTTAAGTTGTCTGCTGCATGAAGCAAAGGAAGCCATCTGTATCAGGGAACAAGTTTAAATAATTATTTCAAGTTTCATTGCAAGATTTTTATCTGGTCCGATGCAAACCATATATATCAGGTACATGGTTAATTTGAGCATTTTGGAGGACCCATTTCCTCTGTACATGTGTTAACCCTTTCCCACTTGTAGACACATTGTAACACATCTGCAGCAGACAAATTTTGAAAACATTATGCACCTAGAGGCAAAATTGCTTATATATATTGAGCAATTTCTCCAAATGCCGCAATATTTCAAACTGTATTTTAATAATCAAGCTCACATTTATGGAGGTTTTTCATATTTTTTGCATATATGTTTTCAAAGATGTCTGCTGCAGACTTGTTGTATGTGGGAAAAGTGACTAAAAGTGGAAAACATTGTGGCAAAAGGAGAAATTGCTTGTTTTGAGCAATTTCTTCTTGTCACTATGTTTTCAAAAAGCCGTCTGCAGAGAGGTCAGAAAGCGTCTATATGAGGAAAAGGGTTAAGCATGCTTTGAATTAGCATTGGTATAAAATGTGTCGGTCTAGGCTTCTAGCTTTTATATCAGCAGATGCACTTAGGTCTATATAACATATATAGGCGGACAGTAAAGACTGTGTGTATGCACAGACTCAGTTTAGTCTTCACTGAACCCAGATACATTATTTAACCCACATACAGCTAATCTGCAGCAGAAGGCTTTAAAAACGTCTAGGGGAAATTATGGAAAATCTCTAGAAGGGAAAGTTTAATTATTGAAAAGAGTTGAAAACATTGCTGCAAAAGGAAAAATAGCTCATGATGAGCAATTTTTCATTTTGCTACAATGTTTTCAAAAGTTGTCTGCTGCAGTGGCGTCAGAAAGCGTCTATACGCAGGAAGGATTGAAGACCCAAAATTGCTCGACACAGCTCATGTTGTTACAGTGTCCTGTTACAAGTGGCCCGGGCAACTTGAAATTGGATGTGAAAAAAGTTGCGCAGTAAAAACAGTACAAGAACATATTTGACAAAATTTAATTAAAACTGTTGAATCATTTAGGAAAATAAAGTTAGTATTTTTGGAAATTAATTTAGGTGAAAGTTAAGGAGATAACATGCATTCATATCAATAGAGAACTTCTTTCTACTGATTAAAGAAAAAACTTAAAACCGTTAAGTGCATGTTAACCCTTTCCCAGTTGCAAACGCATTCTCACTGATCTGAAGCAGACAACTTTTGAAGACATTGTGGCAAATGGAGAAATTGCTCATAATGAGCAATTTTTCCATTTGCCACTATGTTTTCAACTGTTACACTTTCATTTATGCACATTTTCTATGTTTTCAAAGTCACAGATTTGTTGCATATGGGAATGGGTTAAACAAAAGTGTCTAGATATTTCAATAAATTGAAATTTTGATCAATTGAAATTGGTTAATTAATGAAAAGGAAATTAATTATGTGCAGGTATTTCATAGTGATTTGGATTTAAAATTTGAACAAATGTGTGAAGTTGTAATAACTCAAAGAATTACGAATCATCAAAAGTGATGCGATGAACAAAAGAATCTAAGTTAATAAGAACACCACACGAAAACATGAGGTTTTCTCCCATTATCAGCTGCTTCCAAAACAATAACAGGACTCCAACAGGAAGGCCCCATTCTTGTCTAATGTAAGTTCTTTTTCTCATAAATGTGTCCAAGCGAGTCGCTTCACCTCTATTTTGGCATCCTTTGTCTTTTTCCCACATAGATTTGCAGACTTACAAAGCAAGGAAAATCTCTAAATGACAGTATCATTATTGTAAAGATTTGAAAACAAATGCATCACTCCTTCAACTGATTGCCACACTTTGCACAATCTCATTAAAATCAGACCAAAAAACTTCGCTATATGCATATTGGATTAGCCTAGTCCCTGCCTAAAAGGCCGTCTCAAAGTGACCTAATACACTAAAATACTTATGAGCACGAGCTCGTTTTTTTTTTCCAATATAATCACACGATACAACAAATGCCCATGATATACAACCAGATCAATCGACAATCTCCACTTCTCTATATATATATTTTTTTATATGGTCATCTTACCTGTTTTATATCGTAATGTTTTGATAAGCAACAATTTGATTGGCTGACACAAAGGTCAATCTGAAACGACCTGTATGGGGCAGTCATCAGATCTATATACAAGTTAGTGAGGTTTAGGTCTGGTTTTAATGAGAATTCACTTTGCACAGATTCAGATCAATACATGCACTGTTTGCAATGTAAAAGGATGATTGCTATTTCAACTAGAAATTGCCTCTAATACTAATATTGCGGTTCAGTCTCATGCAATGAATGGATAGATGAAGGACAGCTAGATTATTAATTTTGCAGTGGTTAGAGTGTCATGTCATGATCTCCAGCAGTTCCACGCTCGCTCTCAACAAATGTCATTTAAAATCTTTCCCAAATGTAACAAATCTGCAGCATCAACCTAGAAAACATGATGCAAAACTATAAAAACATGTGTATATATATTATATAAATAAATTAGAAAACATTGTAATTAAAGGAGAAATTGTTCATCTTGAGATCAAGATCGTGATGCGTGATTTCTCCTGTTGCCACAATGTTTTCAGAGATTTTCTGCTGCAGATGTGTCATACATGATGCATCTAGATACATGTGTATGGGAATAAGTTAAATAATCGGATAAATATGCCATAGACAAATTGACCATTGATGTTTTGAAGTTAATGTGATTTATGATGTACACTCACACTGTCCTTTGTTGTCATAATCATTATCCAGAAACAGTGTGATGAAAGAATTATAAATCCTTATGCACATGAAGAGGCATTTTGATGCATTAACAGTACAGAAGACGACTTTAACCCTTTCCCTCATACAATAAATCTGCAGCAGATGACTTAAAAAATGTCTTGGCAAAAGTGTGTAAAATCCCAATAAATGAAACTTGAATCATTTAATAGAGTTAGAAAAATACTGTGGCAAATGGAGAAATTGCTCATTGTGAGCAATATCTTTTTTTACCAGAGTGTTTTCAAAAGTTGTCATTTAGTTAATCCCTGTTATAATATGTTTGTCTTCCAATTATTATTTGCTTAATTATGTTATATATGGCAACAACATGTTAAGTGTTATGTTTATGATGAACTTGAACTTGATGTAAAGTAATGGACAAAGGGTTTACCTGTGAAAAGTTTTCACCAGGTAAATGATTCATTAACACTTTACACCATTTTCAAAGTATATCTGTTTGTCTCAACATATATAAGCTAATAGTTTACTTTGAGATGGTACAGAAGAACATTTATCTATATATATCAGAACAATATCATGCCTTTCACCAAGGTAACCCATTGTATTTATTTACTGTAAATCTGGCTTTTGAAAATGAACAATATGAATATATTCTACCTTTGATTAACCCTTTACCACATACAACAAATCTGCAGCAGACGACATTAAAATAATTTGGGAAAAAATATGGAAAATCTCTTTAAATGAAAACTTGATTATTGAATAAAGTTGAAAATATAGTGGCAAAAGGAGAAATTGCCCATTACTAGAAATGTTTACATATGCCTTGATGTTTTCAAAAGTTGTCTGCTGTAGAGACGTCAGAAAGCATCTTTATGCTGGAAAGCATTAAGGGGTTAAGGGAAAGCAAGTAGCTGAAATTCAAACATAAACTGTTCTCATTTATAAACATCAGAAATTACAAGGTTGTTAGATCAGCTGATTGGTAGAGCAGATTTCAAACAGAATTCACCTGTTCAAATGTTCAAAATCACTGCAGATGGATATAGTGTGGATGTTTTAAGTGTGTGCTGTGTTCTAGTAAATACGCATTAAGTTTGAATTTGAAATTTTGATGGAAATATTTCACTTAATTAACCCTTTCCCACTTGTAGACATTTTTTGGATGCAGATTGATATTGAAAACATTGAGCAAAAGGATAGATTGGACATAGTGAGCAGCTTCTCCTTTTCCTGCCATGTTTACAATTCTATTCAATAAATAGAGGATATTACATGAGTGGTCATTCAATACAGAATTTATTAGACGAGTTTTCTGAAATTGATAAGAACGAGCCTTGGCAAGTTTTTATCACTTTTAGAAAACGAGTTTAATAAATTTCGTATTGAATGACCACGAATGTAATGTTCTTTTTATATCATAAATACTAATTTGATAATTTACAGCGCTATATCCATATACACGTCGCTATAAAGCGCACGTATTTACAACGCTAAACGTTACGTTATGACGTCATGTTATGTAGCATTGTTATTACACTAGTTGAATACGCAATTTATTCAATGGCTTTATTACACTCCCGGGGACGTCATTTATGATATAATTGCTCTTTCATTTATAGAAATTATCCACATTTTTGCCCAGACGTTTTCAAACTTGTCCACTGCGGATTTGTTGTATGTGAGAAAGGCTTACTGTTATCATATCTTTCCATACGGAAATTATTAGTGACGAAAGTGAACATTATTTTGTTTAAATGAGCTGAGATTTTGTCATAATTCACAATGAAGCGAGCATATTCTAGTATAGCAAATGATGAAGGATTGGACGCACGGAATCAAGAGGGATCGCCTTTTGCTTATTGGAAAAGCAAAGAAAAGAGGTACAGGTCTTTATTAACCCTTTCCCTCATACGACAATTCTGCAGCAGACGACTTTGAACGTATTTTGTCAAAACATAGAAAATCTCTATAATTGAATGGATAACCTATGACGAAAAGTTGAAAACATTGTGGCAAAAGGAGAAATTGCACTTTTTGTGCAATTTCTTCTTTTGTCACTATGTTTTCAAAAAGCTGTCTGCTGTAGAGGCGTCAGAAAGCGTCTCTATGAGGGAAAGGGTTAAGTACTGTGATATTGAAGTGAGACTGTTGTTGCGCTTCTTAGGTCACAATGAGCAATTTTTGCTTTTGTAACAATGTTTTCAGCTCTTTTAACTCTTTAGACACATTATGATGCATCTGCAGCAGACGACTTTTGAAAACAATTTGACAAAAGGAGAAATTGATCTCGTTTTGAGCAATTTCTCCTCTCTTGTCACAATGCTTTTAAACTTTATTTAATAATTTATCTTCAATTTATATAGGTTTTCCAAATTTTTGTCTACATGTTTTCAAAGTTGTCTGCTGCAGATTTGTTGTAAGTGGGAAAGGGTTAAATGATTGTACCTTTACTCAAAGAGACTTTCCATACTGTTGCCTTGACGCTTTCTAAATAGTCTGCTACAGATTCTTTCTTTGAGAGAAAAGGGGGTTAAATTAGAATAACTATTCATCCAGAAATTGACTTACTATTTTTCAGATATAAGACCCAGCCTGCAGAAGGTACTTCCGACACAACAGAAGCATCCCGCCAAAAGAAGAAATATGTTGGGCGACATCTCACACAGCCTGTCACACCTGATGAAAAAATGGAGGCTGAGATTGCTACAGAAATGCCAGAAGTTACCAAAAGTGGATCCATACAAGACAGGTATCATGATATTTCATTTGATCCTCAATAGCTCAATCTGTAACGAGACGGGCGATCAATCCAGTAGCTGTGAGTTTGAACCCCATCTCAGCCACGGATTCTTTCGAATGATTAGTAAAGATCATTGTGGCTAGCATCATTTGTCTTTCACCAACATGCTCATTTAAGCTACATTGGATGGTAGCCAGTTGTGTGGAGTACCAGTGCAAGTGAGCCAGTAAACACACTACATGTAAATTAAAGGCCATGATATAACTGAAAGGCTGTTGAAAACAGCGAGATCATATGTGCAGCAGTTGCTGTGTGGGATTCTTTGTGCAATAGTTGCTGTGTGAGATTCTATGTGCAGCAGTTGCTGTATGAGATTATATGTGCAGCAGTTGTTGTGTGAGATTCTATGTGCAGCAGTTGTTGTGTGAGATTCTATGTGCAGCAGTTGTTGTGTGAGATTATATGTGCAGCAGTTGTTGTGTGAGATTATATGTGCAGCAGTTGCTGTGTAAGAATATATGTGCAGCAGTTGCTGTATGAGATTATATGTGCAGCAGTTGTTGTGTGTGATTCTATGTGCAGCAGTTGCTGTGTAAGAATATATGTGCAGCAGTTGCTGTGTGAGATTCTATGTGCAGCAGTTGCTGTGTAAGATTGTATGTGCAGCAGTTGCTGTGTGAGATTCTATGTGCAGCAATCACACTTTGATATTCTATGTGCAGCAATTGTTGTGTGAGATTCTATGTGCAGCAGTTGCTGTGTGAAATTATATGTTCACCAGTTGATATGTGCAGCAGTTGCTGTGTGAGATTCTGTGTAGCTGCTGTGTGAGATTCTATGTGTAGAGGTTGTTGTGTTATATCCTATGTGCAGCAGTTGCTGTGTGAGATTTTATGTGCAGCAGTTGCTGTGTGAGATTCTATGTGCAGCAGTTGCTGTGTGAGATTTTATGTGCAGCAGTTACTGTGTGAGAGAGAGCCAGGAAACACATGGTTATTGGTAATGTGAACTGGCCGGCATGATGAAACGGAAATAATGTTGAAAATGGCATAAATTAACACTCTGCAAGGTAATCAGTCACAAAATGTGTTATTAAACATGATGATTGATCTGTATCCAACAAAGGTTTTACTGATTTCCTGAAAGAGTTTTAATTGGTGTCGTTTTTACCACAGTTCTGCAAATTCGTTAAATGAAAGTGAATAATTAAATAAAGTTGAAAACCTTGTGGCAAAAGAAGAAATTACGGTACTCATTATTTCTTCCTATGTCACTATGATTTCAAAAGTCATTTGCTGTAGAGGCATCAGAAAGCGTTGTGGGAAAGGGTTCAAATTACTGCTGCATAGTAATGAGTTCTGAGTCAAACATTGTCTTAATAGGGTCCTTTCCTCCCTGCTTGTAATTCAAATTCACATATACATAATGTTAATTATAGGTTAAGTGCCTTGAAGAAGAATGGTGAGGAAGAATGGAAGAAGAGAGTTGGTCGTCCCCTCGAATTCGACAGTCGACGGTCTGCCAGTCCTGACAGGACTCCTCCCAGCGTGAAACTGCGTGAGAGAAAGCAGTTGGACACGCCCCGCCCCAGTAGTATCGCCGACAGACTGTCCTTGTTGGACTCGTCCCAGGCTAATTGGAGGGACAGGGTCGGGGAAACGGACGTGAAGAAGTTTACAGTTGAACATAAAATTTCTGCTTCTGGTTAGTACTTGTTAGCCCTTTCCCCCTTGCAGACACATTTTCGACGCATCTGCAGGAGATGACTTTAAAAAAACACTTTGTGACAACCAGAGAAATTGCTTTCATTGAGCAGTTTCTCCTTTTTGTCACAATGTTGTTAACTTTTTTCATAATAAGAGATTTTTTCGTATTTTTGCCAAGATGTTTTTCAACTGTCTGCTACAGATTAGTTGTATGTGTGATATGGTTAAAAAGTGTGTTTGACTGGTTGATAACAGTTGCTTTTCCCAACTTTTCAAATGTTGTCCAATTGAAACCTGCTGAAATGTTATTTTGTTTTTCTGAATAATTTATAATTAGATTGATTAACTCCCCTTTCTCAGATTGATTAACTCTCCTTTCTCTCGTACAACAAAGTTGCAGCAGTCTACTTTGATAGCATTAACCCTTTCCCTCATACGACAATTCTGCAGCAGACAACTTTGAACGTTTTTTGTCAAAACATATAAAATCTCCATAATTGAATGGATAACCTATGACTAAAAGTGGAAAACATTGTGGCAAAAGTAGAAATTGCACATTTTGTGCAATTTCTTCTTTTGTCACTATGTTTTCAAAAAGCCGTCTGCTAGCTGCAGAGGCGTCCGAAAGCATCTTTAGGAGGGAAAGGGTTAAAGGAAAAAAAATGTAAAATATCTTTAAATCAAATTGTTATGACTGAATAGAGTTGAAAACATTGTGGTAAAATGAGAACTTGCTCATTACAAGTAATTTATTCTTTTGCCACAATACATGTATTTTCAAAGGTCGTCTGTTGCAGAAGTGTCAGAAAGCATCTTTATGAGGAAAATGGTTAAACATTTAAAGGTTAAGATTGGACGTATGGTTTTGCATGCTGAGCTAAACCAAGTTTATCCCTGCCCATACATCATTCTGAGCTGGCAGATCAAAGCATGTACTGCTAGTCAATGGCTTTGTTTACTGGCTTTATTGCTTTCCCACATGTATGCAAGAAATCTGCAGCAGGTGACTTTGTAAACATTTACTCAAAAGTATGAAAATTCTCTTAATTATGACCTAATTTCTCTTGTATTCAAAAGTCGCCTGCTGTAGAAGCATCAGAAACCGTCTGTATGTCCGTCTCTATTTGGGAAAGGGTTAACCTTTTCCCTCATATAGACGCTTTCTGATGCCTCTGCAGCAGACGGCTTTTTGAAAATATAGTGACAAAAGAAGAAATTACTCGAGACAAGCAATTTCTCGTTTTGCCACAATGTTTTCGTCTTTTAGTCATAGGGTTATATCCATGCAATTATAGAAATTTTCTATTTTTTTACAAAATATGTTTAAAGTCGTCTGCTGCAGAATTATTTTATGAGGGAAAGGGTTAAGGATCCCAAATTGGCTTTGTTACATCATGTTATTATGCTTTCCATTTACATTTCATCAAAACGTTTATAATGAGAAATGATTCCTCTGTTTTTCTAAGAATGTTTCCAAGTTTGTTCCATGTTCATTTGGTGCAAATTAATTGCAAAAATAACATTGTTGAAAATAGCGTTCAACTCACACCTATCAACTTATACATTATCAGGTCAGTCAGTAGGCGAGAGCCCCCTGGTGGCGAGATTGAAGGGCAAAACTCCGAGAAGAGAGCACAGTCGTGGTATGTTTTGTGACAAACTTTTATTATCTTATATGTCCGCTTTGCTCTAACTAGGACTTTTGTTGTTTTCACAGAGTGAGAGTGCTTTTTTTGGTTTGGGCGGGATTAGATTGGTGAACAGGAAGATTGTAGAGTTTAAGATTTTAAAAGTAGTTGAATAAATCTACGGAGATGACATGCATTTATGATTAAGTTTAAGTTTAAGTTTTAGCTTATTTATCTTACATCGATTGCGAACATGCTTTCAGCTTATGTTAATCACGCTCGATGTCTGCTTCCTGGAGACTAAACCAATACTCACGTCGTTTGTGTGGAAACATCCCAAAGTCAGAACCCGCTCATCATGGGACTAGAACTCGGGACTTTTGGTACAAGATGCCGATGCTCTACATCTGTCCACTGTCTTTCATTTATTTATGATTAAAAAGTTGATCTTGATATCAACCCTCTCTTTCCCACATAAACAAATCCGCAGCAGACGACTAGGCAAATTATCTAAGCAAAAACATGGAAAATCTCTATAAATGAAGGTTAAATTACTGTAAAAAGTTGAAAATATTTTGCAAAAGGAGAAATTGCTTGTTTTGAGCAATTTCTCCTTTTGTCACAATGTTTTCAAAAGTCTTTGCTTGCAGATACATGCATGTGGGGAAAAAGGGCTAGTTCTAATGTTTGTGATCATTTTTTACCTTTTATGACTTCTAAAATAAATTCAGTTGTAAGATGCGTGATTTATTTATATATCTGTCAATATTTATTCTTCTATTTAATTCTTTACATTATCATATGTCGACGCTTAGCCTTGACACCCTGAAGGAAAGCTTTGACTTCTCTTTAAAAGCTTTTTCTACTAAAAAGATAAAATATTCAATGCATCAAATACTTGTAACAGAATAATTACTATAGCTTCTATCCTATTCAAAAATCTATATTTACAAATTTATCAAACAACTGAAATAAATACATCAACTAACTGACTCTTCTCGTGAAAAAACATCATTTCTTAACCCTTCCAAACATACAGACAACCTTATAAATCATTGTAGCAAAATGTGAAATTACTCATAATGAGCATTTTCTCCATTTACCATGGTGTTTTCAACTCTGTTCAATTATTATACCTGCCTTTATAGAATTTGTTCATATATTTGTCAAGATGTTTTTGAAGTTGTCTCCTGCAAATATTTTGTATTCGGCAAAGGGTTAAAAGTAACCTTTTACCACATTTTACAAACTTGCAGCAGACAATTTAGAAATCGTGTAGGCATTAAAATGACAAATCTCTATAAATGAAAGTTTAATTATTGATTTGAAATAAGCACTTTCTTCTTTTTTCCCAAAGTTTTCATAAGTCATCTGCTGCAGAGGTGTCAAAAAGCATCTGTATGTCGGAAAGGGTTAAACAATGCCATTGAAATCAGTATAAATGAATAATTTTGCTATAAACAGAATAATTGTACCTATCTTACATTCACTTATCACCCCCATCATCACTTTCTCATTTTGAATCAATATGGCTGATGATAAAATGGTTTTAATCTCATCGCATAGATTTGAATAACTTGATCCCACTTGAAGAGGCCTAGCAATGGAGGAGTGCACTTGTCTTTTCCACACAATTTTTACTTTTATACATCAATAAAACCGTATGTTGTAGGTACTCAAAAGAATTGTCTCACTGAGAAAATACTCATGAGTACCTACAACATATGGTTCAAGAGTGAAAAAAGGATTTTAGAAGATTAGATTTGCATCTTATCGAGAGCTCTGCTTTGCATCACGAGCAATTTCTCGTTCTGTCTCAATGTTAAAAGTTGTCTGCTGCAATGGCGTCAAATTGCGGCTGCAAGTAGGGAGAGTTACGAGATTATGATGCAAGTAGGGAGAGTTACGAGATTATGGCAATGAAATCAAATCATGGTTAATTACCATTTTATCAACAGCAAGCTTTTGTCATCATATTCGTATTACTGGTAATTGGCATACACATGAGTGTCATCCATATCACTGCTAATTGGCATACACAAGAGTGTTTTTGTTGTGCTTGTTGTTTATACACATGTGTACAGAGTCCTGTCATTCAGTTTGCTTCAATTTATATCATTGTGCTTCTCTCTGCGAAATAATTGGAAGTCAGTGCAGCCATTTGGTCACATTATGCTGTGTTCTTTTCAAATGTTTTCAATTGTGAAATTGTCAGTAAAAGGCTGAAATCAATCTCATTAAAACCCAACCTAAGATTTGCTCGCTCATAATTATAAAGATCTTTTGACTGCCTCATACAGGTTGTCTCAGATTTACCTTTTTTGTCAGCCAACCTAATTGTCACCTGCAAAAGGTAGGTATAAAACAGGGGAGATAACCCATATAAATAAACGAGATTGAGAAGCGATGATTGTCATGTGATTCGGATTGTATAGAACCAGGTGTTGGTTCTATCAAACCATTTCATTGGACTAATAAAAGGAGTAACTGCTCATGAATATTTAATCCCCTTTCCCTCATACGACAATTCTGCAGCAGACGACTTTGAACATATTTTGTCAAAAAATAGAAAAAAGGAGAAAAAGTGGAAAACATTTTGGCAAAAGGAGAAATTGCTTGTTTTGAGCAATTTCTTCTTTTGTCACTATGTTTTCAAAAAGCTGTCTGCTGCAGATGCGTCAGAAAGCGTCTATATGAAGGAAAGGGTTAATTTGAGACAACTTTGTATGCGATGTCGTCAGATCGAATGTACGAGTGAGCAAAGTTTAGATCGTAATTTGATGAGATTGAACTGAAGTGAATCAACAATGGCAGACACAATAGTGATTGACGTTACTGTGTTGATCGGAAAAGGATGAAATTAAAAAACAAAAAGATACAAGAAACAGTGAAGGCAAAGGAAACTTTCATGATAATCACACAGCCTAGATTCATCACAATTAACCCTTTCTCTGATAAAGGCATGTGTAGTCACCAATGCGGTAGATGAATTTTGAAAATATTGCAGGGGATACAGGCGAAATTCACCAGAATAAGTGTTTTCTCCTTTTTTCCACAATATTTACTTATGCAGTCAAAGAATATATGAGCCATCCCGCGAGAAAACCAACATTATGGCCTCTGTGTAATGTATTGACCCAGATCAGCCTGCATAAGCCGCGCAGACTGATTCTGTCTCACATGGATAGAGGTATAGAGTAATGATTCCTGAACATCCACAGGAGGCGAAAAGTGTCTATCTGGGTTAATCTGTGCGGCATGCTCAGGCTGATCCGGATCGATACTTTACGCAGAGTCCACAATGTTGGTTTTATCGCGGGACGGTTCAAATTTCTAAATTGCCAGATGTTGAATATTTTTCCTCAGATATTTTCAAAGCAGATGACTGGTAATAGTCCTTATCAGAGAAAATCTTTAACCTACGATTGATTTTTCTCAAATAACCATTGGCTTACAGATTCTGAATCTAGCGACACCTCCGATTTAACATCACCGTCCACCCCGACTAAAGACAGTATTAAATTCCCGCTGCCTAGGGAAGTTATATGTACAGATATACCCGTAGAATTGATGAAGGAGGACAGTAAGTTTGAAACATCCCCTCAAACATTTTTTTCAAATCTGTTTTTGGTTTGAAACATCCCCTCATACTTTTTGTTCCGTTTGAACAACAATTTTAAATTTTCTCCAAAATCCAATTGTTTAAAAGAATACTTTGATGGTGTTTGAAGAATTTTTATAAGATGTCTTTAACTCTTCCCTCATACAGACATATTTGATGCCTTTGTAGCAGACAACTTTCGAAAACATTGTGACGAAAGGAGAAATTGCTCATGAAGAGCAATTTCTCCTTTTGCTACAATGTCAACTGTTTAAAAAAAAAAAAGCTGTTATTTACAGATATTTTCCATAATTTTGCCCAGATATTTTCAAAGTCATCACTTGCAGATTTTGTTGTATGTGGGAAAGGGGTTTAAATTTAGTTTTATTTGTTTATAACATAAGTAAACGGCTTTCTTTATGCTGGGTTACAATTTAGGAATCATTCCTCCATTGTGTAACTGCTGTTTGTCTGATTGTTTGCCCATCATGCTTTTATTAGAAGCTGCCTCAATGTGTTCTTTTAAACACCTATATATATAGCAATTTGAACAATTTGAAATCTAGTCAAATTTACTTTTGAACAATTGGATTACTATAATACTCATGCCCTCATCTAATAACAGTATGAAAATATATCAAAAACAATGTCTTTTTTCAGTACTTCTCTATTCTTTCTCTATTAATACTTTGAACATATTTTGTCCAAAAATAGAAAATCTCATTAATTAAATGGATAACCTATGACTAAAAGTGGAAAACATTGTGGCAAAAGGAGAAATTGCTCGTTTTGAGCAATTTCTTCTTTTGTCACTATGTTTTCAAGAAAAGCTGTCTGCTGCAGAGGCGTCAAAAAGCGTCCTTTCTTCATATACCATTTTTGAATACGATGAAAACCTTCACAATGGATTGAAAATATGGACTAATGAAACGAATCTGAAGAAGATGACTTTGAAACATCTATCCAAAAACTTAGGAAATTCTCTTTAGATGAAAGTAAATGATTGTTGCAGACATTGTGACAACAGGAGAGAAATTGCTCATAATGGAAAATTTCTCCTTTTAACACAATGTTTTTTTAGAAATCGGCTGCTGCAATTCAATCAAAATACGTCTGTCAGTGGGAAAGGGTTAATAACTGAAATATTCTTATTACTAAATAACATAATTTTATATTTTATCAATTAACCCTTTCCCTCATACAACAAATCTGCAGCAGACGACTTTGAACATATTTTGTCAAAAAATAGAAAATCTTGAATGGATAACCTATGACTAAAAGTGGAAAACATTGTGGCCAAAGGAGAAATTACTCATTTTGAGCAATTTCATCTTTGGTCACTATGTTTTCAAAAAGCCGTCTGCTGCAGAGGCGTCAGAAAGCGTCTATATGAGGGAAAGGGTTTAAGCATGAAAGTTATTCAGTGTTGAATTGTTGATTGAAATTTCCCCATTATAAACGATTCATTTTTGCCTATTGTAGGGTCACTCAGTAATTATAAGAATATTATGTCAAGTTTCCAAATATCATAATTGTTTTAAAGCCAATAATAAACAGAATAAGAATAAATCTTTTCACAAAATGTGCACGCAAGTTGATTGCTTCTCATAGATATGTAGATATTTGTGTGCTTTTGGTTAAGGAAAAGCTTTTTGGCTGTTGTAGTTAAGTGTTGATTTTTCTATGTTTAGAATAAGTCAATTAAGTTTGCTTAGATTTGTATCCAAGGTGACAGTTAACCCTTTCCCACATATAGACGTTTTCAGACACCTCTGCAGCAGACGTCTTTTTGAAAACATGTCGACAAAAGAAGAAATTGCTCTAAACGGTGTTTTCAAAGTCGTCTGCTGCAGATTTGTCATATGTGGGAAAGGGGTAAATGATACTGATGACATAAGATACCTGATGTCTACAGCCCTATGTCAAGCTGTGATAGCTCATTGGGTAACATTGAGGGGTATCAACCGAGGGGTCGTGGGTTTGAACCCAAATCATTTTCCGAGGATTGATAGTCATTGTGACTAGCATCATTTGTCTTCCATCAATTGGCTAAAATGTCTATGTGGGAAGGTAGTCAGTTACCTGGGAAGACTTCTTTGTGGAGAACTGGTGCAAGAAAAACAGGTGAACCATGTGTACCTTTATATATATATAATTAAATACCGCTTGAAATGGTGTTCGACTCCAATCAATCGACCAATCGAAAGCCCTATGACATATAAAACATAAAATATTGAGCACATGGTGGAAAAAAGAAATATTCGTCAAGATGAGCCATTTCTTCTTTTTTCCACAATTTCATCAACTTTGTATCAATATTAATCTTCCAATTTTCAAGATGTACCTGTTACTGTCTTTAACTCTTTCCCTCATACGATAATTCTGCAGCAGACGACTTTGAACATATTTTGTCAAAACATAGAAAATCTTTAATTGAATGGATTGCTCATTTTGAGCAATTTCTTTTTTTGTCACTATGTTTTCAAAAAGCCGTCTGCTGCAGAGGCGTCAGAAATTGTTTATATGAGGGAAAGGGTTTGAATTATTTTGATACAGTTGAGTTATCAGCACTACTTGTCGATCTGTAACTTTATATTCAATTGGAGTGATTTGTTGCAGTTTCTGAATCAGTCAATTTAAAAGTCGGAACTCTCCAATACATCTTGAATGACTTTTTCAAAAACAACTTGACATATCGTACCGATAGTCCTTTTATTATTAACTCATCTAAATTAATTGTATGAAGACAACATTATTAACCCTTTCCCACATACAACAAATCTGCAGCAGACGACTTTAAACACATCTGGACAAAAAGCTCCATAATTGAGAGTTGAATTTTTAAATAGAGTTGAAAACATTGTGATTAAAGGTGAAATTAATGAGCAATTTCGCCTTTAAATGTTAAATGTTTTCAAAAGTTGTCTGCTGCAGATGTGTCAAAATGCGTCTGTAAGTGGGAAAGGGTTAAGCAATTATTTATATTGCCCTTTTAACTGCAGCCAGTGAATTCGCTATAATGGAAATATTTTCTATGTAGCATTCCAATTAAATAGGCAGGCTTATGTTTTGTGTTCTGCATTGAAAATGAGTGTGACGCTCTCGGGAAAACCAGCCTTAGGGCTTTTGCGACCTGTGCTGATCTAGCTTGTTTGCTTATTAGTCACGGAAGGTCTCGGGACACTTCTGACAAATATTGTCCATATGGATCTCATGGAGTTGCAAAAATGCATATATGTCTGTGGGAAAGTGATGTAATGGTTTAAGCGTCCGTCCATCCAGGAAGTGGATTGATTGATTGATTGTATGGTGTTTTACGCTGCTTTCAACAGTGTTCAGTTATATCACAGCGTTTCCCGAGTATTACCAGTACTACTGGTCCATTTATCCAGACAAGAGTCTGATTCAGTCCCAATGCTAACCCCCAGAACCCTGAGCGCCAACGAGGGAAAGCCATTACTACTATATGTTAAGTCTTTGGTATGACCCAGCCAGGGATCAAACCCGTGACCTTACACAACAGAGGCAGACGCTCTACCACTTTATCACCGAGGCGGTCCCCTAAGGGAGTTGAAAACCAGGGTTTGTTCCCAGGTCAGATCATACCAAAGACTTTGATAATGGTAGAAATGGCTTCCCTCCTTGGCCTTCAGGGTTGTGGGAATAGCATAACGACTGATGAATCATTGTCTGGATAAAAAATACAACCAAGAGTACAGGTAATTTAGCCAGGAAAGCCATGATATAACTGAAAGACTGTTAACCCTTTCCCTCATACGACAATTCTGCAGCAGACGACTTTGAACATATTTTGTCAAAAAATAGAAAACCTCTATAATTGAATGGATAACCTATGACTAAAAGTGGAAAACATTGTGGCAAAAGGAGAAATTGCTCGTTTTGAGCAATTTCTTCTTTTGTCACTATGTTTTCAAAATGCCGTCTGCTGCAGAGGTGTCAGAAAGCAACTATATGAGGGAAAGGGTTAAACGAGGCGTAAAATACCATGAAGTAAGAAGTTGACTCCTGTAAAAATTACACTAATTTGGTGCTCCTGGAGCGCGGCTCACATTTACAATGTCACTTTCTAGGTCAAGCCACATTATCCACCATTAATTCCGTGGAGGAGGAGAGCAAAGAACCCTCCAACATAGAAGTACCTAACATCAGTGCTGAACTCGAGTCATTCTTCGTAACAAAAGAACCTCAGACATCCAAAACGCCCCAACTAGACGTCTCTGTTGATGATTTCAATGATCTGTTCCTGAATGCTAGTGATATGTAAGTATTAACCGTTTTTGACATACAACAAATTTGCAGCTGGCGACTTCGAAAACATATTTGCAAAAACATGCAAAAAATCTCCGTCAATAAAGGTTTAATTATTAAATAAATTTGGAAACATAGTGGCAAAAGGTGAAATTGCTCATTATGAGCAATTTCTCCTTTTGCCACAATGTTTTCACAAGTTGGCATTGCAGAGGTGTAAGAAAGGGTCTATATGTGGGAAAGGGTTAAGTACACATATTACTGTCAGACTCATCAGTAGTGATAAGGTCTGCTGATCCAGGGGCCTTGAGTTTGAATCTCATCTCGGCCATCAAATAATTTGAATGATTTACAGAAGTCATTGTGACAAGTGTCATTCATCTTTCACAAATGGGCTAATAAGTCTTTCTTGAAAGGAAGGAAGGCTAGATAGCTTGTAGGAATATTATGTGGACCACCGTCGTTGAGATAATTTTGAACCTTTTCCCACATAAATCTAATCTGCAGCATACAATTTTGAAAACATAGTAGCAAAGATATGGTAAATCTCTGTAAGTGAAAATTATTGAAAAGAGTTGGCTATAGGAGAAATATCTCTTAATAAGTAATTTCTCATTTTGCCATAATATTTTCAAAAATCGTCTTTTGTAGATGTGTCTAAAGGCATCTAAATGTCGGAAAGTGTTAAAGCAGAAATCTGTAAAAATATATTCCTTTGAATCCTTTATAAGTTTAAAACATGCATTAAACAGTTTGAACATAATTTGTAAACTTTTCACCTCAGGCTGGAAACAGCAAGGAAGGCAAAACCAAAAAGACGATACGCGGCTAAAAGTCGAAACCCTCTAAAAACGATGTCAGCATCCATTGAGGTGCGATCAGAATACACAGAGGTGATAACTGGCGTGGCGGATAAAGAACTTAAAAGGGTCAAAACTGCACAGAGTAAGTTTCTGGAATAACATTGATCAAATCTACAGCAGACGACTTTAAAAATTTCAGGCAAAATGTCGAAAATTTATATAAATGAAAGTATTATTATTAAATAGAGTTGAAATTGAATACATTATGGAAAGTGGAGAAATTGCTCAGTGAGAGTAATTTCTTCTTTCGCCACAATGTTTTCACAAGTCGTCTGCTGCAGAGGAGTCTAAAAGCGTCTATATGTGGGAAAGAGTTAACCTGTACTTTCTTTTATAAATGAGGGATACTCTGCGAAAGTCGACCACATGTCTTCTTTGACCAGTGAAGATCCAGATCAGCCTGCATCTGCAAAGCCTAAATTTGGATGTGCACTATTGTGTCAAACTGCATCTGTATGTGGGAAAGGATTAGGATAGCAGTAGTTACCTAGTCAAGGTGAAGGTGTCAGCCAACCTCATTCTACTATTACAACTTTTTTATTTCCAACATCTGAGGGTTGCTCAAGGTTATTGATTGTTTAGTGTTTTACCCCACTTTCAACAATTTTTCAGTAATATCACGACGTTTCCTAGGTAAATTACCAGTATTACTGGTCCATTCACCCTGACACCAGCCAGTCAGTAAGTTACCAGTACTACTGGTCCATTCACCCTGACACCAGCCAGTCAGTAAGTTACCAGTACTACTGGACCATTCACCCTGACACCAGCCAGTCAGTAAGTTACCAGTACTACAGGTCCATTCACCCTGACACCAGCCAGTCAGTAAGTTACCAGTACTACTGGTCCATTTACCCTGACACCGGCCAGTCAGTAAGTTACCAGTACTACTGGTCCATTTATCCGGACACCAGCCAGTCAGTTGTAATGCCATCCCAACAACACTGAACACTAACGAGGGTAGCCATTACAACCATTTTTAAAACCTTTGGTATGACCCGTCCAGGGACCAAACCCGCACCCTATGTGGATGCTCTACCACTACACCACAGAGGGGCTCTGCTCCAGGATAACCTACCTGCCTATTCATAATGATTGATGATACGGATCCAAACGGATACTGCTTTACATCTAGCTTAACATATGGAAAATCTCTAGAAATAAAAGCATATTAACTGCATATAGTTGAAAACATGGTGGCAAATGGCAAAATGTCTCATTATGCGCGATTTCTCCTTTTGTCACAATGTTTTCAAAAGTCATCCGCAGCAAATTTGTTGAAATCTGTCCACAGATGGAAAAGGGTTAGAAGCAGATATTGTGTCATGAAGATAAATGTATAATTTCTTTCTTTCAGTTTCACAAAATGCTGGATTTGCTGTTGAAGCCCTGGCAGGGCTCGCCAGTAAAGAAAACTTTTCCAAAGTTGAACTCCGTAAGACAGATTCGTTCGGGGCTGGTTCCCCGTGCGGTGTGTACAGACTGGAACCCTACTTACCACTCATGTTGATACATATCAAAGGTAAAATTACTCCTTATAAATATAGTTTGGTAGGGAAACGCATAGGGATCCCTTCCCTGTCAGCTGACCGTCTGTTACTATAACAATTACTTATTATACCCCCCACAAACAAGTCTTGGGGGGGTATATAAGGATCACCCTGTCCGTCCGTCCTTTATTATAACAAATACTTATTTGCAGTCTTGACACATAGGGATCACTTCCCTGTCAGCTGTCCGTCCTTTATTATAACAATTACTTATTTGCAGTCTGACACATAGGGATCACTTCCCTGTCAGCTGTCCGTCCGTTATTATAACAATTACTTATTTGCAGTCTGACTCATAGGGATCACTTCCCTGTCAGCTGTCCGTCCGTTATTATAACAATTACTTATTTGCAGTCTTGACACATAGGGATCACTTCCCTGTCAGCTGTCCGTCCGTTATTATAACAATTACTTATTAGCAGTCTGACACATAGGGATCACTTCCCTGTCAGCTGTCCGTTCGTCTGTTATTATAACAATTACTTATTTGCAGTCTTGACACATAGGGATCACTTCCCTGTCAGCTATGCATCCTTTATTATAACAATTACTTATTTGAAGTCTGACACATAGGGATCACTTCCCTGTCAGCTGTCCGTCCTTTATTATAACAATTACTTATTTGCAGTCTGACACATAGGGATAACCTTTTTGTCGTCTGTCTGTCCATCAGTCTTCAAATTCGGAACTAATTGGCAGGAGACACAATGAATCCATATAGCAATTTTGTATTTGTTTAACCCTTTCCCTCATACGACAATTCTGCAGCAGACGACTTTGAACATATGTTGTCAAAACATGACTAAAAGTGGAAAACATTGTGTCAAAAGGAGAAATTGCTCATTTTGAGCAATTTCTTCTTTTGTCACTATGTTTTCAAAAAGCCGTCTGCTGCAGAGGCATCAGAAAGTGTCTATATGAGGAAAAGGGTTAAAGTGTTTATTTTCACCAATAATGGATAATAATAAAAAAAACACACCATAAATGGGTTTATTTGTTCATAGGTAACATGCAAGAGGAAAATAAATAACCTATGAAACTTTCTGTATCCCCCCAATAATGGAGCCCCCATTTGGGAATCATTTTGGATATGAAATAGCGGTCATGCAAAAGAGTTATAATTTCCGTTCACTTATATTCTTACAAAGCAATTTTTAAACATTTTAAACATTTTATTTGTATATGTATTACATGTATCATTTTCCGGACTTCATAATAGACGACAACAATAAAGATTAAAACCTGAGTATGTTCTTACAAAGTAATTTTAAAAAAAAAGGGGGTTTTGTATATATGTATTACATGTATCATATTCTTACAAAGTAATTTTAAATTTTTTTTAACATGAGTTGAACATTGTCATGGTCTTGTCAATCAATGTTAAAATCAATATTTCTGTACAGTATGCTGCAACATTTTTCTTTCAAATGTTTTTTTGTAAATAAATGTAGCACCTTTAGATAAACTAAAATTCTAATAACTTCATATATCACTCTTAATATCTGCTTCCAATTTACTGAACCAGTGCTCACTAAGAATGTGCAAAAACGTGCCAATGTTTGATCTTGCTTTTGCAAGCTTTGAACCTTTCACCCTTCAATCACTAAGTGGGCCTCTACCACTGTCGCCCACAAATCTGTAATTTGTTAAATAATAAATAAATTGTTAAATTGTATTATCAGGCCGGAGAAGAGTGCAATGTCGACTAGTGGAGCCTCGTGCAGAGTCCATAAACAGCGGGGACTGCTTCGCTCTAATTACAGCAGATAAGATTATACAGTGGCATGGGGAGTTTTGTAATGTTATTGAAAAGGCAAAGGTAGGTTTTGGAAGTGCACATATAAAATATTTGAGCCAGTACTAGCGATTTGGGATTTTAACCCTTTCCCACACACAACAAATCTGCAGAAATCATGTAAGTGGAAAAGGGTGAGACTTATTATTTAACATCGTTTGCGAAACAAACATTCAGATTAATCACTCTTGATGTCTGCTTCAGAACTCACTCATCACTTGATTCAAACCTAGGACCTTTGGAATGAGGGGCCAATGCTCTTCCATTGCACCACTGTCTACCACAAAAGGCACCACCAAAAGGAAGTGCATGAGAAAAGGTACAAGTTGGCATTTCTGAACAGTGTAGGTTCAGATCAGCCTGTACATTTACCATTGTCTTATCAGAACCTACTCAAGTTTACAGAAGATTCAAACACAATTGTATGAGTTATATGTGAAAAGAGTATATCTTGATCAAACTGTGAAAATGAAATAGCTGATCTTGATTTTTATTTTTCACTCACGCCAACTTGTACCTTTTCTTATCCACAAGTTCATACAAAGTATATATGTGGGCTACTCTACCAAAGAGTATAACAATTTGAGGCATGTCCAGCAATTTGGTGTCTTAACCCTTTCCCTCATACAACAATTCTGCAGCAGACGACTTTGAACATATTTTGTCAAAAAATGGAAAAATCTATAATTGAATGGATAACCTATGACTAAAAGTGGAAAACATTGTGGCAAAAGGAGAAATTGCTCATATTGAGCAATTTCTTCTTTTGTCACGATGTTTTCAAAAAGCTGTCTGCTGCAGAGGCGTCAGAAAGCGTCTATATGAGGGAAAGGGTTAAGTTGCAAGTACATTTTGAAGATTTGAATCATCTGAGTGTTTAGCAATGCAATCTTGTATTATTTATATCATTGACATTATGAACCATACCCAACTTTTGACCCTTTCCCACATACAACAAATCTGCAGCAGACGACTGAAAATGTCTGGGCAAAAATACGGCAAACCTCTTAAAGTGAAAGTGTCATTACTGAAAAGAGTAGAAAACATTGTGGCAAAAGGAGAAATTGCTCATCATGAGCCATTACTCCTTTTGTCACAATGTTTTCAAAAGTCATCTGCTGCAGAGGCTTCAGAAAGGGTCTGTATGTGGGAAAGGGTTAATCATTGATATTTTAATCTTACTCCAAACAGGCGGCAGATTTCTGTGACTTCGTGAAGCAGAAGAGAGATCTCGGCTGTAAGAAAGCGCACGATGTCATGATTGTGGAAGAGAATCAGCGAAGTCCAGGAACTCGACATTTTTGGGAATTACTTGGCGGTCAGAAACCATATATGGGTAGGTGGTACAGTATTTGTTTACTATTAGTATATACAGTCAAACCTGTGTTTAAAGACCATCCATCAGAAGACAACAATCTGGTCTTTGTTCACAGGTGGTATTTAATTGCAGGGTCATTTAGGCAGAAAATGATTAATTGGGAAATTAAAAGTGTGGTTGCTATAAACAGGGAATTGCTTTACAAAGGTGGTCTTAAGCACAGGTTTGACTGTCCATAAAAAGAAATTGAGAACAAGTGACAATCATAATACGTTGCAGCCTTTATATATACAGGGATAACTTCTCTATCATCTGTGTGTCCCTCACAATGTCACTTACTGTCATATTGGTAGGCAACACATGTGTTCCTTTGAATGTGTGACAGACAAAGTATACATCCAAGTTTTAACCAGTATGAAGTGCTTAAGATAACAGTGGACATCAAATTGTGTTGGTTAGAACAATTTAAGAACATCTACTAACATTTCTTCTGATTTTCCACTTGCAGATGATTTTTAAAAAAATATTGTTGCAAAATGAGAAATTGTTCATTTTGAGCAAATTCTCCTTTTGCTTTAAGGTTTTCAAATCTATTCAATAGATATTATAGATATTTTCCATATTTTGGCATAGATCAATTCAAAGTGGTCAGATGCAGTTTTGTTGTATGTGGAAAAGGGTGAAAGCCATAAAAGGAAATTATTTATCAAAAATGTACAGTAAGGTATATATATATTTGCAAAAGGAGAAATTACTCATAAAGAGCAATTTCTCTTGTTGTCATAGGAATCCCCTGTGGTTAGCATCGGGGATTTGAAACAGGGTGTACCGGGTTCGATCCCCAGTCGCGGCACTATGGTCATGGTGGAGTGCCCTTGGGCAAGGCACATTTTCTAGCCTAGTACTGGTTTGTTTACCCAGGGATCATGAATAAGTAAACTGTTGCCGTGATATAACTGAAATAATGTTGAAAGTGACGTAAACCCCCCCAAACAAAAAATTGTTGCAATAATTAACTCAGTCAGCTCTGTTCAATATAACTATAATTTCATTTATAGAGATCTTCTATATTTTTGTGTACATGTTTTCAAAGTCGTCTGCCGCAGATTTGTTGTATGTGGGGAAGCTTTAAACCTTATTTGTTTTTGTCAATAGCTGGTGGCTCAACAGAAGAAGACGAGCTTTACGAAAATCACATTACAGAGACCAACATGATCTACAAGCTCGACCAAAACAAACTCATCGCCGTCGACGAATGTTGGGGAGCTCAGCCCAAGTATGAAATGCTCAATCCTTATCAGGTATGGCTGGAAACATATTTTACCCTTTCCCACCTATAAACGCATTTTGACCCATCTGCAGCAGACGACCTTTTAAAACATCGTGACGAAAGGAGAAATTGCTCAAAACGAAATTTCTTCTTTTGTTGCTATGTTTTCAAAAGCTGTCTGCTGCAGAGGCGTCAGAAAGCGTCTATATGAGGGAAAGGGTTAAGGTAAAAAAATAATTTAAATATGAATCAGTGCATTAGAAAAGGTACAAGTCGGCATTTCTGAACAGTATAGGTTCAGATCACCTTGTCCACCTGTTCAGTCTTAACAGAATCTACACAAGTTGACAGAATCTTCTAACAAGCTTGTGTAAGTAATATGTGAACAATGTAGATCTTGATCATAATGAGCGGATGCACAGACGATTCTGGATCAACACTGTTCACAAAAGTCAACATATACCTTTTTCAAATGCACCGACTCAAATATGAAATACGTATACATATACACATAATTTGGTTCAAGACTCATGTGACTAATCCGGTTACAATTTTGTCCTTCGTTCAATTTCCAGGTGTTCGTGTTTGACTTTGGAAGTGAGGTGTATGTATGGCAAGGGAAGTCAGTGTCGCCGACTCAACGTAAGATCTCAGTAAAACTGGCCCAGCAGGTGTGGAAACGTGGCTACGACTATTCTCAGTGTGATATTAACCCTGTGTCTCCGCTCAGAGGTATGTGGTCAAACTGTCATTTAATTTTTTCCCTCATATGGCAATTCTGCAGCAGACGAAATTAAACGTATTTTGTCAAAAATTAGAAAATCTCCATAATTAAATGGATAACCTATGACAAAAAGTGGAAAACATTGTGGCAAAAGGAGAAATTGCACGTTTTGTGCAATTTCTTCTTTTGTCACTATGTTTTCAAAAAGCCGTCTGCTGCAGAGGCGTCAGAAAGCGTCTATATGAGGGAAAGGTTTAAGTAACCCATTCCCACATGCAACCAATTAGCAGCAGACGACTTTTGAAAACTTCTGTGAAAATAAATGAAAAATCTCCATAAGGGAAAGTTTAATTATTGAAAAAAAATGCTGAAAACATTGTGGTAAAAGGCTTCTCTTGCTACAATATTTTACAATATTTAAAGAAGTCGTCCGCTGTAGAGGCATCAAAAGGTGTCTACACATGAGAAAAGTTATACACTTTAATAATATTCTATAAAAATAGGGAGAATTTATGAAAATTAGGTTACTACTAATTATACACATTTTTAGCTCGACTTTTGAAAAAACGAGAGCTATTGTCATGACCCTGGCGTCGTCGTCGGCGTCGTCTTGTTCAACTCACGAGTCAAAATTATTCTATCAAATTTGTATATAGAGGATATTACATGAGTGGTCATTCAATACGGCATTTATTAAACGAGTTTTCTGAAATTGATAAGAACGAGCTTTGGCGAGTTTTTATCACTTTTAGAAAACGAGTTTAATAAATTTCGTATTGAATGACCACGAATGTAATGTTCTTTTTATATCATAAATACTAATTTAATCATTTACAGCGCTATATCCATATACACGTCGCTATAAAGCGAACGTATTTACAACGCTAAACGTTACGTTATGACGTCACGTTACGTAACATTGTTATTACACTAGTTGAATACGCAATTTATTCAATGGCTTTATTACACTCCGGCGACGTCATTTATGATATAAACTATTTTTTCACAGATGTTCCTAAGCAATCAGTCTTAACCTTTTCCCACATACCAAAAATCTGAAGGAGACGACTTTGTAAATATTTATTCAACATTAGGTAGAATCTCTTTAAATGAAAGTATAATAATCAAATAGAGTTGAAAACAATGTGGCAAAGGGAGAAATTGCTCATTATTTTATAACATCAAATTTATAATGACACAACATTGTATAAAAAACCATTTATTCCCCGTAAAATAAGGGTTGCTATTTTTCAACATAATAACGTTATATCAATAGTGGATATAATATGGCCGCGAGAAAACAGATCAGCAGGGATTGCTTAAGGCATCAAGCATGTCTGTTTAAATTCATCCAGGCAAGAGAAGGTCAAGCATGTTTAATCTTATGCATTCAGCGCAAAGTACCCAAGCAAAAACGCAACCATTTCTGCTCGCAAAGAAACGCCACGCGATCATGGCTGCAAACATGCAAAGTTATGCCACGCGATCATGGCTGCAAACATGCAAAGTAATGCCACGCAATCATGGCTACCAACATGCAAAGTCACGCTATCACTGTTGTAACTGCAAAATGCAAAGCTAGGAATTACCAAAACACTAGAGCAAAACCAGCTAGATACCGCAACCAATATTATATAAATAATTTAGCCCAATGATTGTGGTTTGCCGTTCACTGAGGGTCTGAAGCCGTAGCAACAACAACATGTGACGGTTGGCCACAACCATTAACCCGAAAGTACGAATGCAATGTAAGGTTTATCCTTACTTTCCTCATGCTTGACCAACCCTCACCTGGAAGAACTTTTTCGCTTATACACTTGAAAACTCGCGACTAAAAAAAAAAAAAAAATGAACTAAAATAATTTACAAAGATCCTCCTGCGATAGGAATTATAACATAAACTTTTTGTTCCCATGTAAAACAGTTTCTTATTCACCATATAATTAATCGCCTTATCAAAACTATACATTAACTACACTGGTTTTGAAGCTGTTGATCGTTTAACACATCCTGTACTTGCACAAGTAACAGCTCTCCTTAAGGCGCTGGTTGGCACATCTTTCTGGCGAAGTGGTAATTAGATTGTAAGTCCAATGTCAGCCCAACAATAGGCAATGAGCTAAGACGAGCACTGGTCGGATGTTCACAGCATTGTAGTGGTGGTAAATCATTTCCATAGCAACCCTGTGACCATCAAACTGTTTATGTTGATTGAGAATGTGTATCTTGAACTTCTGAAACATATATAAAACAAAAAGAGCAGCAATCTTTCCTGATTAAAATTGCAATAACTGATGTCAGAAACAATACCATTGTTAAACAACTACTTAATTCATAGCTATAATGCAAATTAATTCAAACTTAAATTTGGAGTATTTTTAACAACCTGTAGCATTTTTGATTACGAATTGAAACTGTGCAATACCTCATTTCCGGGCGTGGTGGGCGGGATTAAAATTAACAGGTGTGTCTTGAGAGAGATTACAGGAAAAGGAAGTAGTATTTGTCATTTGGTTCCCATTTCTATTGTTTTCCAAGAATTACAACTGAGAGGGGTACCAGCCCTTGCCAGATTAAAGGTGAACCAAATGATTGGTTACCTGTAAACAAACTGAGCAAATTCTTGTAAAAATAAATGTCATTATGTTAAGTGTGACATAATGAATATTATTGTCTAAAATGTCGCGCATTTGCAGTTGATTGTACTCATAGTTTGCGCGACATGTTCATTTAAGCCCTCAGTGAGTCTATGACTCATAGAATAAACTTCATATGTTGACTGAACCAAGGTTGGTCTGTTTTAAATATAAAATTCTCAAATTTTGTTACAGGGGAGGGAGATGGAGGCATTCCAGGTAAGAGTGAGAAACGCCCAGACTGGGCCCTGCTCGGTAAAGTCAACCAGAATATGGAAACCATTCTATTCAGAGAGAAGTTTGCTGATTGGCCGGATACTTCAAGGTTGATCAAGGTCAAAAGTCAGGAGGAGGTCGACACAAAAAAGGTGAGTGTGCATGGTAACCCTTTCCCATATAATATGCATTTGCATGCCGGAGAAAATATTCAATCCTTTATTTAACCCACATATGAACACAATTTGAAGTCTGCAGCAGACATTTGTTGAAAACATTGTGGCAAAAAGTGAAATTGCTCATAATGACGAATTTCTCTTTTTGCCACAATGTTTTTAATTTTGTTCAATAATTAAAATTTCCTTTGTAGATATTTTTTTTTTTTTTTTGCCTAGATATTTTCAAAATCACCTGCTTTTGTTTTGGTGTATGTGGTGAAGATTTCTGAGTTAATCTAGGAAAAGCAACCTTAGCGTAATTTTTACACCTGTAAATAAATATATGCCTGCTCATCCATGCTATCGAATCCAAATAAATCAACCATAGCACATTTTCTAGCCTAGTACTTGTGTGTTTACCCAGGGATCTTGAATAAGTTAACTGTGGCCGTGATATAACTGAAATATTGTTAAAAGTGGCGTAAAACCCAAATAAAACAAAAATTAATACACCTGTAATAAAATATCTGCCTGCTCATCCATGTTATCGAATCCAAATAGCTACTGTTCTTGTTTTCTTTTCAAATCTTCTGTGACGTTATTACGAACAGTCCAGATCCAGATTAGACTGCTGCAGATGTGCAGTCTGATCTGGATCTACACTCATAGCAGAAGCCTTAAGTTTGGTTTTCACAAAGCATCACTCATTTAACCTTGCACATATATAAATACGTATTTTGACACCTTTGCAGCAGATTTTTTTTGAAAACATTGTGGCAAAATGAGATATTGCTCATTCAACTTTATCTAGAGCTGCCAGTACATTCAAATTGAAACATTACCATACTTCTGTTGGTTTCTTTCTTCAGGTTGACCTAGCTGATCTGAAAGCTTATGATGCCAAATTGATGGTTCCCATAGATACCGCTCCCGTCTCCTTGATGCTGGAGGGTTCAAACGTTGGACGGGGAAACACCTGGTATGGAGTTTGACTTCTTTTGATTGCAACTTTTATCTTTGTCACTTGCTTGGTCACACACCTTTTGAATAATTCCAACTGTATTGCCTTAATATAGATTGAGATTGGATTCACATTATAGAATTTATTAACACTTTCCCTTTTTGCAAACCCACATTTTGTACCAGATGGGTTATTAAAACGTTTTTATAAATGTCTCCATTTGCCTTCCAATGTTTTCAATTCTTAATAATATTTTTATTTTCATTTCCAAGATGTTTTCAGTCTTCTGCTGAAGATTTGTTAAATGTAGGAATGGTTTTTCAGTGAAGTTCTGTACTGACTTCTTTCTTTGTGCTTAACTTAACCCTTTCCCTCATATAGACACTTTCTGACGCCTCTACAGCAAACAGCTTTTTGAAAACATAGTGACAAAAGAAGAAATTGCTCAAAACGAGCAATTTCTCATTTTGCCACAATGTTTTCCACTTTTGGTCATAGGTTATCCATAAAATTAAAGAGATATTCTATTTCTTGACAAAATATGTTCAAAGTCGTCTGCTGCATAACTGTCGTTTGAGGGAAAGGGTTAACTTACACAAATAAAGTTTCATCTGATTCATTGCCAAGAAATACCTCTGTATATTGCATCAGGGGTTGTGAGTTTGAAATCTGGCTCGGCCAACTTTCTTTCCGACGATTGACAAAAGTCAATGCGACATGCGTCATTCGTCTTCCACCAATGGGCTAAGTCTATGTGGAAAAGCAGCCAGTTGCTTGGAAAGTTTGTTGTGTGGAGTACTGGTGTGATAAAACCAGGAAATGCATGAGGAGGTGAACTGGCCGCCGTGATATAATTGAGAAATTGTTAAAAAAAGGCATTAAACCACAATCAATCAATCTGTATATTGCTGTTTTCCAGGGCACAAGATATGGATGGTTTCATACAAGACCAGATCATAGAAACTATTAAGGTCCGTATATGGCATGTCCTGGAGTATGACCACTACGAGATAGAAGACCACAGCTATGGACAGTTCCACGAAGGCGATACCTATGTTATACGATGGCAGTACATGATTACCAACGCAGGTCAGCTTGTGTTTCATTATTCATTAACTTAACCCTTTCCCACATATAGACGCTATCTGACGCCTCTGCTGCAGACGACTTTTGAAATCATTACAAGTGGCAAAAGAAAAATTGCTCAAAACAAGCAATTTCTCCGTTTGCCACAATGTTTTCAACTTTTTTCAGAAAAATTTACCCTCATTTATAGTGATTTCCTATTTTTTTGTCCACATATTTCCGATGTCGTCTGCTGCAGATTTGTTGTTTGAGGGAAAGGGGTTAAACCTTATCTCAATTGAATTTCACATCTGATAGTCCTTGACACTTTAGGGCTGATGCATAATTTTACCAGATGCTTTTAGAACAGGTGATTGTTAAAATAGCTTACATATACATGTAAATGGTTAAAGGGACTGAATCCCATATGAGAAAAAAGCGAGAAAAAAAGAAAATTGTTAAAAATTGCTATTACCTTGATGTTTTTGCATGTAAGGCATTGAGATTTGCTGACTGATGTACTACAATATATGCACACTATTAATATTGCGGAGATTTTTCGTTATTTTGCATTGTAAAATCTACTGGGTTAGTAACCCAGTAAATCTAAAAATATCGCTGTATATTTATCACGTGATCACTACAACCGAATTGACAATCTCCTTCCCAAAGTTGTTGTTCCTTACACTCACGCATACATGAATGTAATGAGTCGATAGTGTTAGAGAATGCCGAATTGAATCCACAAATTCAAATGAGCAAGAGGAAATTCCACGGTATTTTTAAACGGGAAAACACGGAGCGGACGTTTTTTTAACTGCTTATTTCCTATGAAATAATGAAAAACAAGACTTGTACAACCTTCTACAACATTCCGTTACATATATATCGACGTATTTTGGATTAATTAGAATAAGTATAAAATATAACGATTTTGGACCATTATGGTGTTCAGTCCCTTTAACCCTTTCCTACATACAGACAGTTTCTGATGCCTCTGAAGCAGACCGCTTTTGAAAACATTCTGACAAAAGAAGAAATTGCTCATAATTTCGACTCAATTCAATAATAATACTTTCATTCAAAGATTTTCCATATTTTTACCTATATGTTTTCAAAGTCGTCTGCTGCAGATTTTGTTGTATGTGAGAAAGGTAAAAACTGTAAACATTTTAACATCGTTATTTACTATTTACAGGAATGAAGAATCTCAAAGGTCAGCAGTCTCGATACTCCACCAGGGGGCGTGAGAGGTGTGCCTACTTTTTTTGGCAGGGCAAGACATCGACTGTCAATGAAAAAGGAGCCTCGGCTCTCATGACCGTAGAACTGGATGAAGAAAGAGGACCTCAGGTAAGTTGTGGAGTTTTTAAAAGACAGAAAAACCCTTTCCCACTTGTATCTGCATCTGCAGCAGACGAATTCTGTAAACATTGTGATAAAAGATGAAATTGCTCAAAACGAGCAATTTCTCCTTTTGCCACAATGTTTTAAACTCTTTTTTAATAATAACTCTCATTTATAGAGATTTTTCACATTTTTGTCAGAATGTTTCAAATGTTGTCTGTGGTAAAGGGTTAAAACCTTTAAAGCATGCAGATGCATTCGAAGCCAGTAAGATTCAGGGGGAATAAAAGAAATAAGCAGAAAACTTTGTATGAAAACAAGAAATATGCTCATTAATGACAAGTCCTTCTTGTTTTTAAAATTCATCTGCACCAAATGTGTTCCCATGTGGGAGAGAGTAAATGTTGTTCATGTTAACCCCTTTCCCTCATATAGACACTTTCTGATGCCTCTGCAAGCAGACGGCTTTTTGGAAAACATAGTGACAAAAGAAGAAAATTGCACAAAGGCGTGCAATTTCTCCTCTTTGCCACAATGTTTTCCACTTTTACTCCTTTTGCCACAATGTTTTTCCACTTTTTTAGTCATAGGTTATGCCATTCAATTATAAAGATTTTCTATTTTTTGGCAAAACATGTTAAAAGTCGTCTGCTGCAGAATTGTCGTATGGAGGGAAAGAAAGGGTTAAAACATCAGAGGAAAAAAGTTTCCTACAATGTTTACCAAAAGTGCAGAGGCATCAACAATCGACCTCTATCAGAGAAGGAGAAGTTTATCCCGCCTTCCCACATTAACCCTTTCCCTCATATAGACGCCTTTCTGACGCCTCTGCAGCAGTCGGCTTTTGAAAACATAGTGACAACAAGGAGAAATTGCTCAGAATGAGCAATTTCTCCATTTGCCACAATGTTTTCCACTTTTAGTTTAGGTTATCCATTTTTTGACAAAATATGTTCAAAGTCGTCTGCTGCAGAATTGTCATATGAGTGTATAAGGGTTTAAAACCAAATCTTTAGCAGATGACATTGAAGACTTTTATGCAAAAATAAAAAAATAAAAAAACTTATGTATGATTATTATTATTTAATTGATTTGAAAACACAATTCCATAATGAGCAATTTCTTCATTGCCGCAATGTTTTGTTTGAAAGTTAACTGCTCTAGGTGTCGTCAAATGAGTAGGAATTGGTTTTAAATATGTTAACAGTCTGGAAATTTAGCAGTGGTCGGTTGTGGCCTGGCCAGTAACTCTTGAAAAATTGCCTTTGGCCAGTGTTATTTTACATGTTAATTACATGTATATCCATAACCCAACATTTAAGATGTTCAGACCAGTGCAATGCATTTGACTGATTGTCATATATAAATTATTTCAGATCCGAGTGAGTGAGGGAAAGGAAATGGCATGTTTCCTGAAACTGTTTCAAAGGCAGAATGATTATTCACATAGGAAAGAGAGAGAGGAGGAGACAAATACTCCCGGACCCATGGAAAATGTACTGTTTACGCAACGAGTTTGATAATAGAAATGTGTTTGATAGAAAGTGAATTTAGAGATTAGTAACTTACGCAGTGTTCCTCTTGTTTGTTATTAAATGTACAAACTGGACAGTTAACGGTTATGTTCAGGCCGGATGCAAGTCCCCGGAACATACTCAAACACTGGCCAGAAAGAGGGCAGCTGATAATCTGAAAGAAAGGTGCCCTCTTGAAGTTGGGCTCACAAAGGAGGGCTATTGTAGACATTTCAGAGGTTCATGAAGGGAAGGAGATGACACAATTTTGGCGTGCCATGGATGTCCATAGTGGTGATAGATCTGAATACCATTCTCTATAGATAGTAAGTACTTAGCCTTTCTACCAATCTCATTAAAAACAAGACCTAACCTTCGTTGTAGTAGCAAACACGTGTATAGATCTGATGACATCCTATTACAGGTCATCTTGGATTGACCTTTGCATCAGCCAATCAAATTGTTAAGTATCAACAGGGGGAGATAACCCATATAAATAAACAAAAAGAGAAGCGAGTGATGGCCGAGCATTGGTTGTAACGTGCGGTTTCATTGGACAGTATACTTGATTTAATTTGAGACAACCTTTAATGCAGTGTTGTCACCCACTAGTAGTATAGACAGTGCAGTATTTTGGTCTGATTTAAATATAAATTACATTGATACAGATGAATAGGCATTTGAAGAAACTGCAGGAAATCATTTTCTGAAATGGAAGAAACGCTAAATACCTTTCCCATGCACAACACATCTGCAGTAGAAAAACTTTAAAAACGTCTGCAAAATTGTGGAAAATGTCCATAAATGAAAATGTTGAGTTATTGCATACAGCTGAAACCTTGTGGCAAATGGAGAAAATGCTCCTTATGAGCAATTTCTCCTTTTGGCCACAATGTTTTAAAAAAATTACATGTTTCTATTCATCATTAATTCATTGACTTTGAATTTCTCTTACAGATCGCGAGTCTTTCAATCCACACTTTACGTTTGTTCCACATGACGAGTGTGTCCGGTTTATTCGAGGGTCCATTGAGATTCTAAATCCGTCCAGAACTCCCGACTTACCAACAAAGTTCCCCGTCCTGCAGACAGATCTCTACAAGGCCTCGCAGCCAGCTGTCTTCCTCATTGATAATGGACATGAGGTCGTTGTCGTGGGCAGGGTAAAACTCTTTCAATTTTTTTGTTGTGGTTAGTTTCAAGGTCAACCCTTTCCAACATACACCAAATCTGCAGTAGACGACCTTGAAAAAAACATTAATATGCCATGCAAGTAAATAGACTATAAGTTTTGTCAGAAAGAAAAAGTAAAAAGATAAACGCTTACCTAAATTAATTTATTAACCTTGGTCCCACATACAAGAAATCTGCTGCATTGAAACATTAAGTAAAAAATACGGAAACACGCTATAAATGATCTAGAAAAAAATTATTGAAAACTTTGTGGCAATGAGAGTAATTGCTTATCATGAGCAATTCTTAATTTTGGCCACAATTTTATCAGAAGACATCTGCTGAAGAGAAGTCAGAAAGTGTCTGTATATGGGAAAGGCTAAATATGATACTTACGGATTATGCAACAAGACATAGTCTACTCTGTCACAATTTGAAATTAAAGTTGATTCTTTCTTTGTAAAAACTCCTTTTTAATTGAACAGATTTGGGCATTAAAAATATTATTTTTTATAATATTATGCAGTTTGTTGTGTAACCTTATTTGCAAATGTGCAATGGGTTGCAATCTATGCACTGTATTTGTTGAAATTGTTTCAAAATTTATACTAATGGTTTAAATTTGTGGATTTTGACACCTGACCATCAAAGGATACCAACTCAGAAAGTCTAATAAGAAACTTAACCCACCTGTTGCATTTTGATGTATCTGCAGCAGACAGTTTTTGAAATTGGTAAGAGGGACGCAATTCCCCAGACCTCCATTCAATATTAACCTTTCCCTCATATAGACGCATTCTGATGCCTCTGCAGCAAACAGCTTTTTGAAAACATAGTGACAAAAGAAGAAATTGCTCAAAACAAGCAATGTTTTCCACTTTTGGTCATAAGTTATCCATTCAATTAAGAGAATTTCTATGTTTGACGAAATATGATCAAAGTCGTCTGCTGCAGAATTGTCGTATGAGGGAAAGGGGTTAATACTTTCATTGAAAGAGATTTTCCATATTTTGTTCAATGTTTGACAAAAGTCAATGCACCAGGCGTCATTTGTCCTTCCACCAATGGGCTTACATACAGTCTATGCATGTGGAAAACCAGCCAGTTGCTTCGAAAGACTTTTGTTTGGAGTACTGGTGAAATTCATGGGTAGGTGAACTGGCTTCCATAATATGTCTGAAAAATTATTGCAAAAAAGCATTCGCAACTTCAATCAATCTGTCAACCATATTTTTCTTGCAAGATGTTTCAAAATTGTTTGCTTACGATTTTTGTATGTAGGAAAGGGGTTAAATACTCATTTCTACTACACATCTTACAAGTTATAAGTGCTCAAATTAAATATTACATAAATTTGTGTCGTAGGGATGGTGGCCGGAAGGTGATGACCGACCAAGAGAATGTACACACCGGGTCAGCCCAAACCACGATTTACTGTTGACAGGCGCTGTGCCATGGAAACAACCATTACAGTATTGTAAGAGGTAAGTTTGATATATCATACCAATTTTTGAGGCATCTGTAGTAGATGACTTTTGAAAACATTTTGACAAAAGGAGGAATTGCTCATAATTTGCAATGTTTTCAAAGCTAATTCAATAAATATTATGCATTCATTTATATACAATTTTCCCTGATAAAGATGCCCATGAAGCAGGTTTAGAAAAAAAAAAATGTGTGAAAAGAAGAAATAACTCGTGACATACTTGTGTATTACTGATAGCTGCGAGTACCAGAGGCTATAATCTTTAAGTAAGTAATGAAGTGCTGTGTTTAATTTACAGAAATCATCCAGACAGTCCACCGCCAGCTTTTATGGTGTACGCAGGACTCGAACCTCTGTCCTTTACAAACCTGTTCCCATTCTGGACTGTGGAGGAAGAGTGCAAAGGACATTCAACATAAGGGGTAAGTGTTTCTCAGTCTGTTTAAATCATAGTGGGGTCATTTCATAGTAATTTCTTTTTTTCCTTTTCTATATCTTTCTGTCATAAATGAGGAAAAAATATACGAAAGATTACTCATTGTTTCAAAACAGTAATGATATAATGTTATGAATAGACAATAATATATATATAAAATAGTTAACCCTTTCCCTCATATAGACGCTTTCTGACGCCTCTACAGCAAACGGCTTTTTAAAAACATAAGTGGCAAAAGAAGAAATTGCACAAAACATGCAATTTCTCCTTTTGCCACAATGTTTTCCACTATTTTGTCATAGGTTATCCATCGTCAATTATGGACCATTTTCTATGTTTGTCACAACTACGTCAAAAGCGTGCTCTGCTGCAGAATTGTCGTATGAGGGAGAAAGGGTTATTAAAGTAAAAGAATTTAGTAAAGAGATCTCAATTTTTAGCTCACCTATGCACGAAGTGCAAGGTGAGCTATTGTGATCATCATTTGTCCGGCGTCCGTCGTCAGTCGTCCATCGTCAACATTTGAGCTTTGTAAACACTCTACGGGCTACATTTTGCATCCAATCTTCATGAAAAGTTTATCAGAACATTCATCTCCATAAAATCTTGGCACAAGTTTCGAAACTGGGCGATATGAGGTCAAAAACTAGGTCACTAGTTCGAATTGAAGGAAAATCTTGTTACACTCTGGAGCAGAGGCACATTTTCAACTTGAGCATATTGAAACTTTATCAGAATGTTTTGTCTTGATGATATGTAGGTCAAGTTTCGAACATGGGTCACGTTGGATCAAAACGTAGGTCACTAGGTCAAATTGAAGGAAAATCTTGTTAACACTCCAGAGGCCGCAATTTTTGCTTCAGCAGTTTGAAATTTTGTCAAAATGTTTGTCTTAAAAATATCTAGGTCAAGTTCGAATATGGGTTATGCCGGGTCAAAACTAGGTCACTAGGTCAAATTGAAAGAAATCTTGTTAACACTTTTGATGCCGCATTTTTTGCTGCAGCAGCTTGAAATTTGGTCAGAATGTTGTTTGCTTAAATATATCTAGGTCAAGTTCAACATATGGGTCATATTGGGTCAGAAACTAGGTCACCAGGCCAAATTGAGGGAAAATCTTGTTAACTCTGTAGAAGCCGCATGTTTTGCTTCAGCGGCTTGAAATTTGTTCAGAATATTGAGCTGAATGATATCTAGGCCAAGTTCGAATATTGTCTGGTCAAAAACTAGGTCACTAGCCAAATTGAAAGAAAATCTTTTTCACACTTTGGATGCCGCATTTTTTGCTTCAGCAGCTTGAAATTTTGTCAGAATTTTTGTCTTAAAGATATCTAGTTCAAGTTCAAATATGGGTCATATTAAATCAGAAACTAGGTCACTAGGCCAAATTGAGGTGGAAAATCTTGTTAACTCTGTTAAAAGCTGCTCATTTTTTGCTTCAGCAATTTGAAATTTGGTCAGAATGTTTGTATAAATGATATCTAGGCCAAGTTCGGATATGGGTCATGCCGGGTTAAAAACTAGGTCACTAGACACAAATTGAAGAGTAATCATGTAACACTCTGGATACTGCAATATTTTAATTTCAGCAATGATAAAACTTTATCAGAATGTTTTTCTTGATGATATGTAGGCCAAGTTTGAATATGGGTCATGCTGGATCAAAAACTAGGTCACTAGATCAAATTGAAGGAAAATCTTGTGAACACTTTGGATGCCGGCATTGTTTGCTTCAACAGCTTGAAATTTGGTCAGAATGTTTGTCTGAAATTATATCCTAGGTCAAGTTCAAATATGGGTCATATTGGATCAGAAACTAGGTCAATAAAGGAAGATATTGTTCAAACTCCGTGAAGGCCGCATTTTTACTTTGAGCAAGTTGAAACTTGGTCAGAATGTTGTCTTGATGATATCTAGTCCATGTTGGAATATGGGTCATATCAGGTAAAAAATATAGATCACTAGGCCAAATGAAGGGAAAGTATTGTTAACACTGTGGAGGTTGCATTCAGAATAATTTTCTTGATGTGTTTTGCCATGCAGTACATTGTATAATTAAGGTGAGCGATCCAGGCCATCATGGCCCTCTTGTTCTTTTTATTAGCTCACCTATGCACGAAGTGCAATGTGAGCTATTGTGATCACATTTTGGTCCGGCGTCCGGCCGTCGCTTCGTGCGTCAGTCGGGTCGTCGGGTCATTCGTGCGTCGTCACATTTGAGCTTGTTAACACTCTACGGGCTACATTTTGCATCCAATCTTCATGAAAGTTTATCAGAACGTTCATCTCCATAGAAATCTTGGACAAGTTCGAAACTGGGCCATATGAGGTCACAAAACTAGGTCACTAGGTCGAATTGAAGGGAAATCTTGTTAACACTCTGGAGAGCCACATTTTTCAACTTGACCATGTTGAAACTTTATCAGAATGTTTGTCTTATGATATGTAGGTCAAGTCGAGACATGGGTCACATCGGGTCAAAAAGTAGGTCACTAGGTCAAATTGAAGGAAAATTCTGAGGTTAACACTCCAGAGGCTGCAATTTTTGCTTCAGCAGTTTGAAATTTTGTCAAATGTTTTGTCTTAAAAATAGATCTAGGTCAAGTTCGAATATGGGTTATGCCGGGTCAAAAACTAGGTCACTAGGTCAAATTGATGGAAATCTTGTTAACACTTTTGATGCCGCATTTTTTGCTCAGCAGCTTGAAATTTGGTCAGAATGTTTGTCTTAAAGATATCTAGTTCAAGTTCAAATATGGGTCATATTTGATCAGAAACTAGGTCTCACTAGGCTAAATTGAGGGGAAATCTTGTTAACTCTGTAGAAGCCGCATGTTTTGCTTCAGCGGCTTGAAATTTTGGTAGAATGTTGAGCTGAATGATATCTAAACCAAGTTCGAATATGGGTCATGCCGGGTCAAAAACTAGGTCACTAGGGTCAAATTGAAGGAAAATCTTGTTAACACTCTGGATGCCGCAATTTTTGCTTCAGCAGCTTGAAATTTGGTCAGATGTTTGTCTAATGATATCTAGGCCAAGTTCGATATGGGTCATGCGGGTTAAAAACTAGGGTCCACTAGGCCCAATTGAAGGGGTATCTTGTTAACACTCTGGACTACTGCATTTTTAATTTCAGCATGATAAAACTTTATCAGAATGGTTTTTCTTGATGATATGTAGGCCAAGTTTGAATATGGTCATGCTGGGTCAAAAACTAGGTCACTAGATCAAATTGAAGGAAAAATCTTTGTGAACACTTTGGATGCCGCATTTTGTGTTTCAGCAGCTTGAAATTTGGTCAGAATGTTTGTCTGAATTATATCTAGGTCAAGTTCGAATATGGGTCATATTGGATCAGAAACTACGGGTCAATAAAGGGAAAATATTGTTCAAACTCCGGAGGCCGCATTTTTTACTTGAGCAAGTTGAAACTTTGTCAGAATGTTGTCTTGATGATATCTAGTCCATGTTGGGAATATGGGTCATATCAGGTAAAAGAAAATATAGATCACTAGGCGCAAAGTGAAGGAAATTTTGTTAACACTGTGG
>JASEVX010000012.1:55795707-55875184 GCA_031761405.1 Serripes groenlandicus | reverse complement strand
TATAAATTACATTGATACAGATGAATAGCATTTGAAGAAACTGCAGGAAATCATTTTCTGAAATGGAAGAAACGCTAATATCCCTTTCCCATGCACAACACATCTGCAGTAGAAAACTTTAAAAACGTCTGCAAAATTGTGGAAAATGTCCATAAATGAAAATGTTGTTATTGCATACAGCTGAAACCTTGTGGCAAATGGAGAAAATGCTCCTTATGAGCAATTTCTCCTTTTGGCCACAATGTTTTAAAAAATTACATGTTTCTATTCATCATTAATTCATTGACTTTGAATTTCTCTTACAGATCGCGAGTCTTTCAATCACACTTTACGTTTGTTCCACATGACGAGTGTGTCCGGTTTATTCGAGGTCCATGAGATTCTAAATCCGTCCAGAACTCCCGACTTACCAACAAAGTTCCCCGTCCTGCAGACAGATCTCTACAAGGCCTCGCAGCCAGCTGTCTTCCTCATTGATAATGGACATGAGGTGTTCTTGTGGCAGGTAAAACTCTTTCAATTTTTTGTTGTGTTAGTTTCAAGGTCAACCCTTTCCAACATACACCAAATCTGCAGTAGACGACCTTGAAAAAACATTAATATGCCATGCAAGTAAATAGACTATAAGTTTTGTCAGAAAAAAAAGTAAAAAGATAAACGCTTACCTAAATTAATTATTAACCTTGTCCCACATACAAGAAATCTGCTGCATTGAAACATTAAGTAAAAAATACGGAAACACGCTATAAATGAAAGAAAAATTATTGAAAACTTTGTGGCAATGAGAGTAATTGCTTATCATGAGCAATTTCTTAATTTTGCCACAATTTTATCAGAAGACATCTGCTGAAGAGAAGTCAGAAAGTGTCTGTATATGGGAAAGGGCTAAATATGATACTTACGGATTATGCAACAAGACATAGTCTACTTGTCACAATTTGAAATTAAAGTTGATTCTTTCTTTTAAAAACTCCTTTTTAATTGAACAGATTTGGGCATTAAAAATATTATTTTTTATAATATTATGCAGTTTGTTTTGTAAACCTTATTTGCAAATGTGCAATTGGTTGCAATCTATGCACTGTATTTGTTGAAATTGTTTCAAAATTTATACTAATGGTTTAAAATTTGTGGATTTTGACACCTGACCCATCAAAGGATACCAACTCAGAACAGTCTAATAAGAAACTTAACCCACCTGTTGCATTTTGATGTATCTGCAGCAGACAGTTTTTGAAAATTGGTAAGAGGAGCAATTTCCCCAACTCCATTCAATATTAACCCTTTCCCTCATATAGACGCATTCTGATGCCTCTGCAGCAAACAGCTTTTTGAAAACATAGTGACAAAAGAAGAAATTGCTCAAAACAAGCAATGTTTTCCACTTTTGGTCATAAGTTATCCATTCAATTACAGAGAATTTCTATGTTTGACGAAATATGATCAAAGTCGTCTGCTGCAGAATTGTCGTATGAGGGAAAGGGTTAATACTTTCATTGAAAGAGATTTTCCATATTTTGTTCAATGTTTGACAAAAGTCAATGCACCAGGCGTCATTTGTCTTCCACCAATGGGCTTACATACAGTCTATGCATGTGGAAAACCAGCCAGTTGCTTCGAAAGACTTTTGTTTGGAGTACTGGTGAAATTCATGGGTAGGTGAACTGGCTTCCATAATATGTCTGAAAAATTATTGCAAAAAAGCATCAAACTTCAATCAATCTGTCAACCATATTTTTCTTGCAAGATGTTTTCAAAATTGTTTGCTTACGATTTTTGTATGTAGGAAAGGGGGTTAAATACTCATTTCTACTACACATCTTACAAGTTATAAGTGCTAAATTAAATATTACATAAATTTGTGTCGTAGGGATGGTGGCCGGAAGGTGATGAAGACCAAGAGAATGTACACACCGGGTCAGCCCAAACACGATTTACTGTTGACAGGCGCTGTGCCATGGAAACAACCATACAGTATTGTAAAGGTAAGTTTGATATATCATACCAATTTTTGAGGCATCTGTAGTAGATGACTTTTGAAAACATTTTGACAAAAGGAGGAATTGCTCATAATTGCAATGTTTTCAAAGCTAATTCAATAAATATTATGCATTCATTTATATAAATTTTCCCTGATAAAGATGCCCATGAAGCAGGTTTAAAAAAAAAAATGTGTGAAAAGAAGAAATAACTCGTGACATACTTGTGTATTACTGATAGCTGCGATACCAGAGGCTATAATCTTTAAGTAAGTAATGAAGTGCTGTGTTTAATTTACAGAAATCAATCCAGACAGTCCACCGCCAGCTTTTATGGTGTACGCAGGACTCGAACCTCTGTCCTTTACAAACCTGTTCCCATTCTGGACTGTGGAGGAAGATGCAAAGGACATCAACATAAGGGTAAGTGTTTCTCAGTCTGTTTAAATCATAGTGGGTCATTTCATAGTAATTTCTTTTTTTCCTTTTCTATATCTTTCTGTCATAAATGAGGAAAAAATATACGAAAGATTACTCATTGTTTCAAAACAGTAATGATAATAATGTTATGAATAGACAATAATATATATATAAATAGTTAACCCTTTCCCTCATATAGACGCTTTCTGACGCCTCTACAGCAAACGGCTTTTTAAAAACATAGTGGCAAAAGAAGAAATTGCACAAAACATGCAATTTCTCCTTTTGCCACAATGTTTTCCACTTTTTGTCATAGGTTATCCATTCAATTATGGACATTTTCTATGTTTTGACAAAATACGTTCAAAAGTCGTCTGCTGCAGAATTGTCGTATGAGGGAAAGGGTTATTAAAGTAAAAGAATTTAGTAAAGAGATCTCAATTTTTAGCTCACCTATGCACGAAGTGCAAGGTGAGCTATTGTGATCACATTTTGTCCGGCGTCCGTCGTCAGTCGTCCATCGTCAACATTTGAGCTTGTTAACACTCTACGGGCTACATTTTGCATCCAATCTTCATGAAAGTTTATCAGAACATTCATCTCCATAAAATCTTGGACAAGTTCGAAACTGGGCGATATGAGGTCAAAAACTAGGTCACTAGTTCGAATTGAAGGAAAATCTTGTTAACACTCTGGAGGCCACATTTTCAACTTGAGCATATTGAAACTTTATCAGAATGTTTGTCTTGATGATATGTAGGTCAAGTTCGAACATGGGTCACGTTGGATCAAAACGTAGGTCACTAGGTCAAATTGAAGGAAAATCTTGTTAACACTCCAGAGGCCGCAATTTTTGCTTCAGCAGTTTGAAATTTTGTCAAAATGTTTGTCTTAAAAATATCTAGGTCAAGTTCGAATATGGGTTATGCCGGGTCAAAAACTAGGTCACTAGGTCAAATTGAAAGAAAATCTTGTTAACACTTTTGATGCCGCATTTTTTGCTGCAGCAGCTTGAAATTTGGTCAGAATGTTTGTCTTAAATATATCTAGGTCAAGTTCAAATATGGGTCATATTGGGTCAGAAACTAGGTCACCAGGCCAAATTGAGGGAAAATCTTGTTAACTCTGTAGAAGCCGCATGTTTTGCTTCAGCGGCTTGAAATTTGTTCAGAATATTGAGCTGAATGATATCTAGGCCAAGTTCGAATATTGTCTGGTCAAAAACTAGGTCACTAGCCCAAATTGAAAGAAAATCTTTTTCACACTTTGGATGCCGCATTTTTTGCTTCAGCAGCTTGAAATTTTGTCAGAATTTTTGTCTTAAAGATATCTAGTTCAAGTTCAAATATGGGTCATATTAAATCAGAAACTAGGTCACTAGGCCAAATTGAGGGAAAATCTTGTTAACTCTGTAAAAGCTGCATTTTTTGCTTCAGCAATTTGAAATTTGGTCAGAATGTTTGTATAAATGATATCTAGGCCAAGTTCGGATATGGGTCATGCCGGGTTAAAAACTAGGTCACTAGACCAAATTGAAGAGTAATCATGTTAACACTCTGGATACTGCATTTTTAATTTCAGCATGATAAAACTTTATCAGAATGTTTTTCTTGATGATATGTAGGCCAAGTTTGAATATGGGTCATGCTGGATCAAAAACTAGGTCACTAGATCAAATTGAAGGAAAATCTTGTGAACACTTTGGATGCCGCATTGTTTGCTTCAACAGCTTGAAATTTGGTCAGAATGTTTGTCTGAATTATATCTAGGTCAAGTTCAAATATGGGTCATATTGGATCAGAAACTAGGTCAATAAAGGAAAATATTGTTCAAACTCCGGAGGCCGCATTTTTACTTTGAGCAAGTTGAAACTTGGTCAGAATGTTGTCTTGATGATATCTAGTCCATGTTGGAATATGGGTCATATCAGGTAAAAAATATAGATCACTAGGCCAAATGAAGGAAAGTATTGTTAACACTGTGGAGGTTGCATTCAGAATAATTTTCTTGATGTGTTTTGCATTGCAGTACATTGTATAATTAAGGTGAGCGATCCAGGGCCATCATGGCCCTCTTGTTCTTTTTATTAGCTCACCTATGCACGAAGTGCAAGGTGAGCTATTGTGATCACATTTTGTCCGGCGTCCGTCCGTCGTGCGTCGTCAGTCGTGCGTCGTCAGTCGTGCGTCGTCAACATTTGAGCTTGTTAACACTCTACGGGCTACATTTTGCATCCAATCTTCATGAAAGTTTATCAGAACGTTCATCTCCATAAAATCTTGGACAAGTTCGAAACTGGGCCATATGAGGTCAAAAACTAGGTCACTAGGTCGAATTGAAGGGAAATCTTGTTAACACTCTGGAGGCCACATTTTCAACTTGACCATGTTGAAACTTTATCAGAATGTTTGTCTTGATGATATGTAGGTCAAGTTCGAACATGGGTCACATCGGGTCAAAAAGTAGGTCACTAGGTCAAATTGAAGGAAAATCTTGTTAACACTCCAGAGGCTGCAATTTTTGCTTCAGCAGTTTGAAATTTTGTCAAAATGTTTGTCTTAAAAATATCTAGGTCAAGTTCGAATATGGGTTATGCCGGGTCAAAAACTAGGTCACTAGGTCAAATTGAAGGAAAATCTTGTTAACACTTTTGATGCCGCATTTTTTGCTTCAGCAGCTTGAAATTTGGTCAGAATGTTTGTCTTAAAGATATCTAGTTCAAGTTCAAATATGGGTCATATTTGATCAGAAACTAGGTCACTAGGCCAAATTGAGGGGAAATCTTGTTAACTCTGTAGAAGCCGCATGTTTTGCTTCAGCGGCTTGAAATTTTGTCAGAATGTTGAGCTGAATGATATCTAAACCAAGTTCGAATATGGGTCATGCCGGGTCAAAAACTAGGTCACTAGGTCAAATTGAAGGAAAATCTTGTTAACACTTTGGATGCCGCAATTTTTGCTTCAGCAGCTTGAAATTTGGTCAGAATGTTTGTCTAAATGATATCTAGGCCAAGTTCGAATATGGGTCATGCCGGGTTAAAAACTAGGTCACTAGGCCCAATTGAAGGGTAATCTTGTTAACACTCTGGATACTGCATTTTTAATTTCAGCATGATAAAACTTTATCAGAATGTTTTTCTTGATGATATGTAGGCCAAGTTTGAATATGGGTCATGCTGGGTCAAAAACTAGGTCACTAGATCAAATTGAAGGAAAATCTTGTGAACACTTTGGATGCCGCATTTTGTGTTTCAGCAGCTTGAAATTTGGTCAGAATGTTTGTCTGAATTATATCTAGGTCAAGTTCGAATATGGGTCATATTGGATCAGAAACTAGGTCAATAAAGGAAAATATTGTTCAAACTCCGGAGGCCGCATTTTTACTTTGAGCAAGTTGAAACTTTGTCAGAATGTTGTCTTGATGATATCTAGTCCATGTTGGAATATGGGTCATATCAGGTAAAAAAATATAGATCACTAGGCCAAATGAAGGAAAATATTGTTAACACTGTGGAGGTTGCATTCAGAATAATTGTCTTGATGTGTTTTGCATTGCAGAACATTGTATAATTAAGGTGAGCGATCCAGGGCCATCATGGCCCTCTTGTTGAAAATACTGTTGCATCAATGACTAAAGAGCTGGTGTCGATATATATCTATTGATGTAACGGATGCTTGAAACATTGTGATGTAATTGAAATTCCTTGAACCCTTTCCAACATACAACAAATCTGCAAAATAATAAGTCAAAAATATGAAATATATTTATGTTTGATAGTTCAATAATTGAAAAGAGTTGAAAACTTTGGTGCAAATGGAGATGTTGCTCATAATGTCATAAACTTTAGATAGTCGTCTGCTGCAAATGCGTCAAAATCCTGTCTATGAGGGGAAGGGTTAACCCTTTCCCACCTATTAACGCATTTTGAAGCATCTGCAGCAGACAACTTTTGAAAACATCGTGACAAAAGGAGAAATTGCTCAAAATGAGCAATTTTCTCCTTTTGCCAAAATGTTTCAACTTTTTCAGTAATACCTACAATTATAGAGATTTTCCATATTTTTTAGTAGACATTTTCAATGATTTGCTGTATGTGGGAAAGGGTTCAATCATACAAAAAATTCAATTCTACTAGCAATGCCGAAATGGCCTGTCAGGCAAAAACATCGAAAACATTTTACATGAAAGTATAATTATCGAAAAACATTGGGATAAAAGCATAAATTGCTCATTATAAACCATACTGTTCAAACAACATAAAGCTGAGCCCCTGTAGCTCGGTCAGTAGCGATGCGGGCTGTCAATCCAGGGGATCCAGCTTGGCCAATATTCTTTCCAACTTTTGACAAAAGTCATTGTGACCTGCCTCATTCCTCTTTCACCAATGGGCTTTTTAACAGTCTATGTGGAAAAGCAAAAAGCAGCCAGTTGCGTGGAAAATATGTTGTGTGATGTACTGGTGTGAAAACCAGGAAACGCATGAGTAGGTGAACTGGTTGCCATAATATGACTGAAAAATTGTTGAAAATGGCGTTAAACCCCAATCAATCAATCAATCAAACAACATCAAGTATAGCCCCACTGGTTTTACTGCTACAACTTTTCATGTTACACCAATAGAAGACAGAAACAGCCCATTTTGTTTTGGTCGGGTTAATATGTTTCCATTTTTTCCACATACAAGAAATCTGTAGCAGACAACTTTAAACACAAACTGGTCAAGACATTAAAAATATTTTAAAATGAAAGTATCATTTTTGAAAAGAGTTAATATTTATGTGGCAAAAGCAGAAATTGCTCATTATGCAACTTCTTTTTTTGCCACAATGTTTTTAAAAGTCATCTGCTGCAAATGCATCAGGAAGCATCTATATGTGGGAAAGCGTTCTATCAGTCAACGCATTAAAGATCTTCTTTTGAAACCCTACCCAACACACAAAATACACGCCGGAAAATTTAAACTTACTTTAGAAGTTCCAAACAACTTCTTCCTTGTTTTTTTAGGATATAATATTGACGCCACTTTATAATCCTCGGTAAATCTACCACCAACTAAATGGGCAGAACAAAGGCGTGAATTTTTATTGAAAATGAATTTTGGCATCTCTGTTTGAAAGCCTCTTATCTACGTTTTCTGTAGTGTAATATTATGCAATATGATGCTTCGTCCATCCACATAACTGCCTCTAAAGTTCGAAACACACTGAACAGTAATGTCTTTTCTTTTCTGTTGATTTAAGATACTTTTCCATTGTTAGATCGTTTTCGTACTTCATATTTACCCACCGTAAGTGAACTTCATATACCTAATTTAACTCCCTTAACAGAGGAGTTAATTGATCCAATTATCATACTAGCAGTTTGGAGGGTATTTAATGAAGTACTCTGTTATTATTTTTAGCTGGCACTCGAGGCTGATTCTACGATATTGATAACTGAACAGGTTAATCCTTGCATTGTGTTGTTTTAGGACATTTTTACACAATGTTGTTGTCTCCTCGTTCATCCGTGTCATATTTGTTCATGGCATGAAAACATCATTTCTGGTGAAAACATATTCAGTAATCAAAGCTTTGAATGTGAATTACATCTTTTATGTGAAAACCAAACTCAATGTTTTGGATATTTTAAAGAATCGCCCAAGTTTTGTTGATTTTAAGAATCACCAACATCATAGCGATTTTTTCATTTATGAAGATTTCTATTTATCGAAAAATTTGCTTTATCCTTTCTAATATGCAACAAATCTGCAGTAGATGGTTTTGAAGACATCTACATAACACTAGGAAACATCTCTTTAAATAAAAGTAAAATTATTGAACAGAGTTTTAACCCTTTCCCTCATACAACAAATATGCAGCAGACGACTTTGATCATATTTTGTCAAAAATAAAAAATCTCTTCAATTGAATGGATAACCTTTGACTAAAATTGGAAAAATATTGTGGCAAAAGGAGAAATTGCTTGTTTTGAGCAATTTCTTCTTTTGTCACTATGTTTTCAAAAAGCCGTCTGCTACAGAGGCGTCAGAAAGCGTCTATATGAGGGAAAGGGTTAAACATTGTGACAAAATGATATGTTGTTCAGAATGAGCAATTTCTCGTTTTTGCCACAATATTTTCAAATAAATGGTATCAACGTTGTCTGTTGAAATTTTTTGTATGTGGGAAAGAGTTAAAGAACTAATCAATTAATAGGATTTACCAGAAATGATTTTGTATTTTATCCAGAAGTATGCCTCGTCTATTTAATATTACAGTAGATCATAAATTATTACATATATATACAATTATTTTTATAAATTCATAGCCCCCTTTTGATTAAAATAAGTTAATTATTGCTTTTGCAATTAGAAGTTTAAATACACATCTTAATTTTCTTATGTACAACTGAAGTTGCCAACTGAAATTACGGTAGAAATGTCAGTGGGTAAGGCATAAATCTGCTGATTTCTTAATGAATTATTTTCCACATACAGCAATTCTGCAGCAGATGACTTTGAAAACATCTAGGCAAAACTATGGAAAATGTCGGAATGAAAGTTTAATTATTGGTTTCAGTTGAGTTGATTCATTGAAACTATTGTGACAAAAGAAGAAATTGCTAATATATATGAGCAATATCTTATTTTGCCACAATGTTTTCAAAAGTCGTTTGTTGCAGATGTATCAAAAGTAGTGGGAAAGGGTGGGTTGAGTAACAGAAGAACTGCTGTGAAAAGAGTCTTTGAAAGTAGCCAAACAAAATGTCAATGAATTATGCAAGTATTTAGTGATTTTAGTCTTATTTGAAACATGGAATCCGCTGTGGTCGAGTGGTTAGCGTCGGGGATTTCGAAACCGGGTTTGATCCCCAGTTGCGGCATTACGGTCATGGTGGAGTGCCCTTGGGCAAGGCACATTTTCTAGCCTAGTACTGGTGTGTTTACCTAGGGATCATGAATAAGTGAACTGTCGCTGTGATATAACTGAAATAACTGAAATATTGTTGAAAGCGGCGTAAAACCCCAATAAACTAAACTATTTGTAACGTAAATTAATGCTAACCCCTCAGAAAGTTGGTTTTAGTGTCACATGGCTCATATAATATCATACTGGTAAATGTGCAAAATATTCTAAACATGTAGTTAGATAGTAATTGGGCAGAGTTATATGATTGAAATTGGACAAAGTATTAACCCTTTCCCTCATACAACAATTCTGCAGACGACGACTTTGAGCATATTTTGTCAAAACATGGAAAATCTCTATAATTGAATGGATTTATAACCTATGACTAAAAGGGGAAAAAGCTGTGGCTGAGAAGTTGCGTCAAGGTTTTGAACCAGGCATCCTGGGTTCGATCCCCAATTGTAATGGTTATGTTGGAGTGCCCTTGGGCAAGGCACATTTCCTAGCCAAGTACTGGTTTGTTTACACAGGGATCATGAATAAGTGAACTGTTGCTGTGATATAACTGAAATAAAGTTGGAAATGGCATAAATCTCAATTTAAAAAAAAATAAAAATTAATGCATTTGAGCAGTAATATGAATGAAATTTGGAAATGTTATTTGAATGACCTTTCGAAGACAACTTTTAACTCCAGACTTTTACTCGCAACTTTTTTGACAGCAGTAGGTAGTCTGTTTTAGAAAAATATATTGTTAAGATATTTCTTATGTACTAATCTTTGCTGCTATTTTGGCATTATCCATGTTTATGATTGGAAGTCAACGCATTACGTGTATGTAGATAGAAAAGTATTATACGTGCTACTGACATTTATGTCAACGTTATTTGTTATAATATAACATTATGTTTCATGCAATATATGTATACATGTATACCTGTGAAATAGGCATGTTTCACTAATGTGAGGTTAGCTCCTGTAATCTCGTTTATGAAATATATTCCTCTGTCGCAAACTTGTTAATGTTCAGGATTTAACTTTAATCCTTTCCCTCATATAGACGCTTTCTGACGCCTCCACTTTTTGTCATAGGTTATCCATTCAATTATTGAGATATTCCATTTTTTGACAAAATACGTTCAAAGTCGTCTGCTGCAGAAATGTAGTATGAGGGAAAGGGTTAACCCATGGTGGTCTTGGTTAAAGAATTTCTACACCGGTTTTAGCTTGTCTGTTTCTCTTTTTAGGCGACCTATGTCTGCGTCATCACAAAACTTTTAACCTTACATCATAACTCAAAAAATCTTTCAATATTTTTAAATGAAACTTGGTACACATGTCCCTAGGAACGATACCCATGTCTATACCAAGTCACATAGCTCTGGCTTAAATAATTATTCAGAAATGTCCTTTTTTCAACAGGCGCTGGCATTCTCTTGCAGCGCTCTTGTTCAAGTCCTTTGTTTCTTGTTTTCCTTTAGATGTCTGATGTACTTATTATAAGAGTTACCTAGATTCTGAGAACTATTTTAGTATCGATCTATTGTCTTTTTTGGGACTCTTCTCTTCAAGGTTCTATTTTAGAAAGAAAATTAGGAAAAATACTAAATTTAGAAGCCTTTACATTAACAGTTCTGTAATCCTTGCTTTTATCTCCTATCGTTTTCATCTTGCTTTGCTTTTCTGATTATTCAGTTCTATTCCTTGCTTTTATCTCCTACTGTTTTCATCTTGCTTTGCTTTTCTGATTATTCAGTTCAATTCCTTGCTTTACTCTTCTACAGTTTTCATCTTGCTTTGCTTTTCTGATTATTCAGTTCAATTCCTCACTTTTACCTCCTACTGTTTTCATCTGTCTTTGCTTTTCTGATTATTCAGTTCAACCTTTGTAAAATCCTGCTTTGACCTTTTTACCTGACATTATATAAGTTGAGCTGTCACCTTTGAGAATATCTGAGGAAAAGAAGGAAACATGTTGAAGAGTGCAGATATAATCTAAATTATAGGTTAAACTTTTATCTACCATTGCAGTCTTTTCCTTTGATTATTTTTGCAAAGACAATGAATTTGTTATTGTTAACCCTTTCCCTCATACGACAATTCTGCAGCAGACGACTTTGAACATATTTTGTAAAAAAGTAGAAAATCTCTATAATTGAATGGATAACCTATGACTTAAAGTGAAAAAACATTGTGGCAAAAGGAGAAATTGCACGTTTTGTGCAATTTCTTCTTTTGTCACTATGTTTTCAAATAGCCGTCTGCTGCAGAGGCGTCAGAAAGCGTCTATATGAGGGAAGGGGTTAAACATTTATCTACCATTGCTTTGATTATTTTTTTCAAAGACAATGAATTTGTTGTTGTTAGTTAAACTATGTACAACTTTCTTCTGTTATAATTTTATTGTAGGCTTTGAAAGTAACTGTCAAAATAAACTTTTATTAATCCTTACCCACATTACTCAAAATGCAGCAAATTTCCAGAAATGAAAATATAACAATTGAATAAAGTTTTGAAAACATATTGACAAAAGGTGAAATTGCTCATTATGAGTAAATTTTGTCTGCTGGAGATGCGCTGCAATGCACCTGTAAGTGGGACAGGATTAAATTGATTTCCATGTGAGCGGCAAAATGGAAAGTCTCTCTTAAAACTGTTTACATATTTATTACTTTTGGCTTTTTCCTTTATTTAGCATAATATACTGATTTACATAATATAACTCTCTGCCTATCCTCGGCCTCATGTACAGTGATCATAATCAAAATGATCCAGTGAATAAACTAGGTAAAAAAGTACAATTTGGCATTTCTGAACAGTGTAAGTTCAGATCATCGTGTCTACAAGCTCGACCTTATAAGAATCTACACAAGTTGACTGAATCTTCTAACAAGCTTGTGTAAGTAATATTTAAACAGCTTAGATCTTGATCAGACTGTTTGGATGCACAGGCTGATCTGGTTCTATACTGTTCACAAAAGCCAATTTGTACTCTTTTCTCATACAGTGGCTCAATTATGATCTTATCATAAGGCAGTTACATACGGGGGAACTGATGATGTATGTTCTGTTACAGGATGGAAGAGCTGAAGGAGAACTAGTATCGGTGGAGGACTTACTGAAGAAGCTGATGAAGACGAGGTACACATTTGCGGAGCTTACAGACTCGACACCGCCAGAAGGAGTAGACCCCTTAAAACTGGAGACTTACTTGTCTGATGAGGAATTTGAGGTTTGTTTTTAGTTTCTTTGGTAAACTTGTAATTGACCCCCTTTCCAACATACAGCAAATCTGCAGCAGACAACTTTAAAAAAAATCTAGGCAAAAAGATAGAAAATTATTTTTTACTAAAAGTTTAATTATTGAATAGAGTTGAAAATATTGGCATAAGAAGACATTGCTCATCATGAGCAATTTCTCCTTTTGCCATAATGTTTTCTAAGTTTGTCTGCTGCAAATGCATAGGAAAGGGGTTAATATTTGAGCCGCAATACAATTGACAATAACAAACATTGACAAGACTTGAAGCATAGAAAACAAGCAATTTCCACAACCATATCATGTGATGTGCACTATGTCAGAGATTTTTAATGCTTTTTTAACTCATCAACAAACAGTATAATGCCAGATCAGATTGTGTAAAGGTGCAGAGTGATCTGAATCTAGGCTAGGGCTGCTCAAATACATGATTTACTGTTTTCCTAATTTTCAACAATACTTCAACTATATCACAACAATTGTACACTTACCCATGACTTCTGTGACTAACCAGTTGAAAACATTCCAGCAAAAGGGATAAATTACTCATCAAGATCAATTTCTCTTTATGCCATAACGTATTCAAAAGCAGTCTGCTGTAGTTGCATTTGATGCATCTGCAGCAGACTTCTCAAGAAGAAAAAAATGTTGAGGGTAGGAATTGCTCTATTCAATAATAACACATTCCTTTTCTAGAAATCGTCAGCATTTTTGCCTTGATATGTTCAGTCATCTGCTGAAGACATGTTGTATGTGTGAAATGGGTTAACCCTTTCCCAGATACAGACATGTTTAACCTTTTCCCACATGCAACATTCTGCAGCAGACGACTTTGAAAACAATCATGCAAAAACATGGAAAATCTCTAAATGAAAGTATAATTACTGAAAAAAGTTGAAAACAAAGTGGCAAAAGGAGAAATTGCCCGTTTTGATCAATTTCTCCTTTTGTCACACTGTTTTCAAAAGTAGTCTGCTACAGATGTGTCAGAATGCGTATACAAGTGGGAAAGGGTTAACCCTTTCCCTCATAGAGATGCTTTCTGATGCCTCTGCAGCAGACAGCTTTTTCAAAACATAGTGACATAAGAAGAAATTTCTCCTTTTGCCACAATGTTTTCCACTTTTTTTCATAGGTTATCCATTCAAATTAAAGAGATTTTCTATTTTTTGACAAAATATGTTCAAAGTCGTTTGCTGCAGAATTGCCGTATGAGGGAAAGGGTCAAACATGATATGTTATGTGCTTATCTTACAGGAAGTCCTTCACATGACAAGGGAAGCGTATGACAGCTTACCAAACTGGAAAAAGACCAAGTACAAACAAGAGGCTAGATTGTTTTGAGATCCCCGATACACAAAGTTTACCTTTGGACTTATACTCAAATGTAGCGTTTTAGATGTCGTCTACACATAGTTTGTACAATTGCCATCTATCTATAGATGATCAAACAAATTAAAGGAAAGACCTCTACTGTGCTGTGATAAACATTTGATAAAGATGTAGATTATTGAGCACATTTAATGTTCTAAAATCCTTACTACAATTTAGAACTGTAATTCTATGTTGTGGGTATTCAAAAGAATTGTCCTCGAGAGATTCTTTTAGAGTTCTCACAAGATATTGTTAAAATGAGTAATACAAGATATGTCGTGGAGCAAAGACTACTCCACCTTGCATTTTTATTAGAATTACATGATTAAAGATCAACTTCATGCTGTAGAAAGCTGACTTTTTTGGGGGGAAACTGAAACGGTCAAGCTTATGTGCGTGATAGAAAATGGGTTAGCACTGTTAAGCTCTTGGACATGACTGAAAGCTATGCAAAAGTGATGTCAAGTTAATATCTCTTGATCCTTTGTGGCATTAAGCAGACTGTGAACTGAAGTTTTGAAGAAAGTGTATGTCAATTAAAGGGCAATTTGTAGTAAATTTGAATTGACACATGTTTTTCACATACAGTGCCAGAATTCTTTAGCCGCAAGATTTAACTTAAAAGACAAACACAACGAGGACACAATCATGTTATTGAACATAGAAGAAAACGTGTAATATTTGACAATACCACAATCACTTTCTCATGAATTTAGCATAATACCATGACGATGGAGGTCTTCCATTAACCACAATTGTTGAACCCTTTCCCACATACAACAAATCTGAAGACAGCAGCAGACGAATTTGAAAACGTCCCAACAAAAATAAGGAAAATTTCTAAAAGTGATAGTTAAATTATTGGATAGAGTTGAAAACATTGTGACAATAAGGATAAAATGCTCATGAGCAATTTCTCCTTTTGCCGCAATGTTTTTGAAAGGCGTCTGCTGCATTATGTGGGAAAGGATTAAGACTGGTTGTAAAATTTGAAGCAGCAGAATATCCATAGTCAGAAATTCTGTTACCGCATTGTGGAAAACAATATCTTATCCAAAAGTTGGATCATAAAGCTTTGCAGAACAGTTGCTGACAATTGGAATTGGTTAGAAAGCTGTTAACTGGTACTCTTTTTTTATCTACAATATCTGTAGAGGAAAGTTAGGAACCAGCTTACAGGGATTTAAGTATTTAAGTGTCACTGTTAATGTGATTTAGTGTCATGTTTTCAATAATTAGTGTAAATTTAATTGGCTTCATTCTTGATTGAAGATCTAATTAGTACAATTTACATTAAGTCATTGATTTATCATAAACCCCACCCACCCCTTTCCATTACCATTCATACATATCATAGTGTGTGTGTTTATAAAGTGTAATCTACACCCAAAATTAGTTGCAATAGAAAATGTGGTTGAATAGTTATGTGTAATTGCACTCAACAGATTAATCCCCCAAACTGCCATTTATGTTAGAAATTACTGCTGGTTAAAAATATTAACATAATGTTTTATCACCAAACATAAATGTGATATTTTGTAAAGTATTTAACAGATATTTATGTGTTTTAATTAAATTGGCCCCTCCAAATTGTTTTACTGCATCTTTGATTTATTCACCGATATATAGGACTCTTGACTGCTCTGCAGCAATTCACATGATCTGGTGCGGAAACATTAAAACTATCATTCATTGATGGCCTTATGCAAAACTGTTTTAACTCTATCTTTTATAAAGCTGTAGTTACAACTATTTTGTAGGGAGTTGACAATATTGAAAAATCAATGGAGGAGGGACACCAATTTCTGTCCTTTGTGTTTAACCCTTTCCCACATACAACAAATCTGCAGCAGATGACTTTGAAAACAAACATGATAAAAAAATTGGAAACTCCCTTTGAATGAAAGTTCAATGATTGAATTGAGTTGAAAACATGTTACCTAAAGGAGAAACTGCTTGTTTTGAGAAATTTCTTCTTATGTCAACTTGTTGCTGCTGCAAAGAGAAAGGGTTAATTAACATTCACTGTACAGAACTGTAAATTTGTAAATAGAAGCCGGCTGACTTGCAATACTGCTGTGATTATTTTATTATCATATTTATGTATTTAGTCTGGGACAATTTGAACAGCTTGGATAGGACTAGGAAAAACAGGGTTCATCAGTTGACCGTAGATTTTTTTACAGAAAAAATAAGGACATTGTTAACCAAATGTTGATTTCTGTTTACATTGAAATTGAGAACTTTTCATGTCAATGTAGATGTTCAATTGCATTTGTGTTAAAGTAAATGCAAGACGAAAAAAATAACATTTTTTTTTTAACTAAATGTTAAATGCATAATTGTTGCTAAAAGTGAATTTAAATAGATTTTCTATAGTGTACACTGTAGCTTTTTTTTACTAACAAAACATTTATATATTTCAAATCAAGCAAATTTAAACAATTTTGCGTTTTGCAATTTGAGGGCTTCATGCAAAACGGTTGTAACTACATCTTGTTCAAGATGTAGTTACAACCGTTTTGCATGAAACCATCAAATTGTATTTTTGGTGCTTTGTACTATTCTATACATTGCTGCAAGTTGTGTTACTCAACCGCACCCCTTACACACATACAGCAAATCTGCAGCTAACAACTTTAAAACTAGGCAGAAATATGTTTAACCCTTTCCCTCATATAGACGCTTTCTGACGCCTCTACAGCAGACGGCCTTTCGAAAACATAGTGACAAAAGAAGAAATTGCACAAAACGTGCAATTTCTCCTTTTGCCACAATATTTTCAACTTTTAGTCATAGGTTATCCATTTAATTATAGAGATTTTCCAGTTTTTGACAAAATATGTTCAAAGTCGTCTGCTGCAGAATTGTCGTATGAGGGAAAGGGTTAACCTACATAAAATAAAAGTATAGTTAATGTAAAAAATTGAAAACATGACAATAGGAGGGATCACTCATAATGATTAATTTCTCCATTTCCTACAATGTTTTGAAAAGTTGCCTGCTGCAGATGCTTTACCCGATACAAACGTTTGGAGCAGACAGAGACAGTTTTGTTCAAAACAAAGTGAGAAAAGCAGACATTGCACAAAAAAGGTTTCTCCTTTCCCACATAGATTGACATCACTTCTAGTTTTCCATATGTTGGAAAATGTATACTTTTGTAGTTAAAAAGACAGTTAGACTCGTAGATTGTCGTGTGTATTTACTGAAGAACCCAATCCAAGCTTTAAGTTTTATCATTAGGGATTTAGTATACTTTTGTACATAAATCATGTAAACTAATATACATAAACCTTATTCTGACTTTTAATTGTGATATTGATGTTTGCTTACACATGTAATACCAATTAAGCAAAATTTGTGAGCAAACATTGATGTTGATTTTGAAAATCTGGGTTGGGACTCCCTAACTGTATACATGTATACAAGCTATAGTATCCTGTACATGACATTCTGTTCGTAAATCATTTTGTACAGTATCTAGTGTAAAACATGCTAAAAGGAACTCAACCCCTGATACACTTTAACCCTTTCCCACATACAGACGACTTTTGAAAACATTGTGACAAAAGTAAAAAGAGCAATTTCTTCTTTTGCCACAATATTTTCAACTCCATTCAATAAATATGCCTCAAAGTTTTCAAAGTCGTCTGCTGCTCTCTTGTTTATGTGGGAAAGGGCTAACAAAGACATATATATACATTTATAAATGTATTGATATGTCTCTGACTATAAAAGACTCGATCTTCCAAATTGGAAAATAAAAACATCCAAAAGATAACAGAACTGATGAGGTAATGTTTTAAAAGATTAAAACAATATGATAACTATTCCAAAATTTAGAACATTCAATGTTAAAACAAAAATGTGAATCACTGTTTGTGTGTGTCTCTGTTAAAAAAATATTTAAAGAAAAGATATTTTGAGTTTAGGGTAGGAAAACATTGTGGGGAAAAGGAGGAATTGCTCATCCTTTTTGCCACGATGGTTTCTTCGAAGTTTGTTTTTGTTTCCGAGTTGTTGACAGATAGTTGTATTATGGAAAGAGTTCGTTATTTCAGTGCTTCAGTGTTATAGTGTCTAAAATTTATTATCAGTTATAACTTCCAGTATGAATACATTAAAATATAAAATAATAAAAAAGATAATAAATCACATTTTCCATGATCAATGCTGGTGTTGTTTATTTGTTTTTATGCCAAAAACAGCTTCATTTATCCCCAGCCACAGGCAGTGGGATTGATTGGGTTTTAACCCTTTCACTCATATAGACGCTTTCTGACGCCTCTGCAGGAGACGGCTATTTGAAAACATAGTGACAAAAGAAGAAATTGCACAAAACGTGCAATTTCTCCTTTTGCCACAATGTTTTCCACTTTTAGTCATAGGTTATCCATTCAATTACAGAGATTTTCTATTTTTTGACAAAATACATTCAAAGTCGTCTGCTGCAGAATTGTCATATGAGGGAAAGGGTTAACCTATGTGTTTCCTAGCTTTTTCACACCTGTACTACACAAAACAGTCTTTCCAAGCAACTTGCTGCTTTTCCTCATAGACTGTTTACCCATTTGTAGGAGACGAACGATGCTTGATGCATTGACTTTTGTCAAACGTTTGAAAGAATGTTGCCTGAACTGGGGTTCACAAACCCTTGGATTGACAGCCCATGACTCGACTGACTGAGCTACCGGTGCTCATTACTGGCAAAGGGATATAGTTTTGTCATTGTTTTCTGTTTGATGACATGGATATAGAGATAAGAATAGAACTTTACAGAAATATAAATCACCATCGGGAAATATGTTACCCTGAAATTTTGCCAGAGTTGTGGCCCCTCTTTTGGAAGGGGATATCAGTTCAATGAATTTGTTCCTTGATAACATCTTTCAACATTATTTTAGTTATATCATTGCAATACCATTGGTAAAGTTGATTTTGATGCATTATGTTTTCCTGCCACCCTCTGTCTCAGTTGTGTAATGGTTATCAGATTCTGGTTTTACACATCTATGCATATAAGTCGTAATGCTTCTCCTTCAACCCTGAGCACCATAAATGGAAAACACCACTTATAATGGTACTTCTCATAGGGCTCAACTTGCCAGTTAGTTTATCTTGACATTTGGGCATCAGTTGTAATGCTTTCCCTGCAACCCGGACTACCTAAGATAGAAGCCACCACTTTCAATTGTTCTTATTATATAGTTGGGATAGGGGCGTTTCGCCACTATCCCATAGCGAAGCTGCTTTCGAAAAGTCGGATTAAAGCTGCAAACGCAGTCCACATGTGTATACCTACACCAAAATCGAGTTTTGATTGGTTATAATCTGCCTTTTCAACGATTTCATTGGTTCGACCGAATCACGAAACCCTCCGCTTGCATAAATTTATGAGACGAAATAGTTTCTATGAATGAAACACACTCTGAACTATGGTTGACCTCAATGTCAGTAGTGTGAGGTAACGTCGACCGTTCTGTGACCCCATTAGTTTACAACAGTCGACTTATAGAGAAATGTGCAAAGCACTGTAAATACAATTATTGAAAGGAGTTGAAACCATTGTGGCAAAAGTAGAAATTGCCTACGAAAAGCAATTTCCCCTTTTGTCACAATGTTTTCGATTGTCGTCTGCTGCACAAGCGTCTGTAGGCGGAAAATGGTTACATCCTTCCCATGGAAGCGGAACCCTTTCCGTGATACTATAACAGTTCGAATATTTAAAAAATATTGTTGAAAATGGAGCTATTGCTGACAATGAGCAATTCCTCCTTTTCACACAATTCTTTCAAACACGCTTCAAATTAATTCTTTTCATATTTTTAAACGTTTTACTATGGACGTTCTTTCCCTCTTTCTCCCTTCCGGACACATTTTGAATAACATGCTAGAGATGAATGATTACGAGCAATTTTGCCTTACATCAAGGGGAAAAATATATAGTTGAAACCTTTGTGGAAAAAGAGGAAATGGGTCATGATAAACAATTCTGCAGCCGTCTGCTGCACATGCGTCAAAAAGCGACTGTAAGCGGGAAAGGGTTGAACCGTTCCCGTTATAGCTACTTAGTTACAAACAAATGTTGAAAGTATATTTACAAACGGAGCAATTGCTGACAATGAGCAATTCCTCCTTTTCAAACAATGCTTTGAAACATGAATCAATTTGTTTCTATAACCTAGATAACGAAAACATTTGTCTACAGTTATTATTTTAACCTTTGCCCCTTTTAGACACATTTGACTAACCTTAACAGATGAATGATAATCAACAAGTTTGTCTTTTTCCACAATGTTTTCATCACTATTCAAAATCATACTTTTATTAATTCAGGTCAATAGTTATGCCTTAGTTCAATGTTGTTTGCTATATATCATATGTCTATGTGGTCAAGGTTAAGGAATACTGTAAACAAACTTGTTAGAACATAATTCGTCCAAAGAGAGAGGTCCTACTGTGTATACATGCCATGAAATAATGTTACAAACGGTCTCACCGCTACTGGGGAATTGTTGGTAAAACAGGTCGCGTTTTGTGTTGAATATTCTCATGTGTCGCTGTATGTAGACCCTACTAGGAAATAGAAATTAAATCTACAAATTATAGATAAGTTAATTTCAACATTGATTGATTGGGGTTTAACGCCGTTTTTAACGTTTCTTCAGTCATATCACGGCGGCCAGTTCACCTACAAATGTATTTCCTGGTTTTCTCAAACCAGTACTCCTCACAACAATCTTCCCAAGCAACTGTCTGCGTTTCCACATAGACTTAGCCCATTGGTGAAAGACGAATGACGCATGTCGCATTGACTTTTGTCAAACGTCGGAAAGAAATTTGGCCGAATTTGTCAACACATCCGAGTTATAACCGCAAGGTCATTATTTATTAGTCGCCGGGCAGAAGCCCGCGACTTCTATTTTTAATAGCTTTTCGGAAATCACATGGGAGGGCGGCTTATTATTAGAAAGAAACAAATCTAGATGATTTGAACATATTACAATTGTGGTTGTTTACGAACACTAATAAATGACACATCTATGATGAAATAAATATTCCGATTTTTTAATGTTTGCAGTTTTTTTTATTTCACTCGCATTTAAGTTTTTTGTCTTATTTACGAAGACAAAAGTGGTCCCTTCAAGACGTGAACCAACACCCCCTAATGCAGACTCTTATGTGTCATCATTGAGGTCAATTTCGGATTCTCCTTTTAATAGCAATTTTAACTTACTAAATGTTATTTTCATGTTCAAAGAGATGTCTTGATTTGTGTAGAATTCATTTAATAATGTTAATCCATGAATATCTAAAGTAGGAACTGTTTCTAAGCTAAATATAGACCCTATTCTGTTGTGTAGTTTCGTGACCTTTAACATCGATTTTCGCGCATGCGCATTTCGATATGAAAAAGCGAGTGATATTATTTTATTTTAGACAAGTACAAGACGAATGTTTGACGCAAAGCGTCAAAGAGAAGCCGCAATATTTCGTTGTACATGTAGAAATAAGAAAAAAAGAACATTTTTAAGTCCACAAACAATAGAACAATTTAAACTGTAGACGGTAATGCTGATATATTTCTCCTTTTGAAGACTTTTGTGTGTTTTCTTCAAATTACCTCCCTTTAAAGCAATACCAGGATATTTACCTTGTGATTCGAATAAGATTGACAAACATTGAAATTATATGAATGAATACTATTATTTAAATAAGTAACAACAGCAAAATTAAATTTAAGCCAGATAAATGTGTACACATTTCGTTAATTTTTTATAGATACCCTAATGTATAGGTATGAATATAAAATGTATAAGCAAATGTTTTCATTTCAACGTTCCTAATGTTTGAATAGACTAAGGAAAGTCAAGAATACATAAATAAATCAATGCAGTCTTTTCCGGCGACATTGGGCTTGCATCAACTTTCTCTTGTTTTATAATTGAGAAGCTTCTAGCGATTTTGGGACTAAAATTATAATGTATATGCATTTGCGTTAATTTAAGACTCAACGTTCATCAACGTGTAATATAGTCCTAGATGTATCTGTTGACAAATAAACTAGAAATGTAGTCTAAATAGGTTTTTGAAAATTAACCTTGACGGTCCGGTCCCGTTTCGGAGATACAATTAAATTGCAAATACTTTACAAATACCATAATCTAAGCTGACGTGTTTTGACGCATCGGACCAGTCTTCTGTAATCGATACTTTATGAGTTGTCTCCGTCTGTAAAGCTTGGAGGTATAATCCGGCGTCCGGCCGGCTGTCTGCCTGAATGTGCATTCGTCCGTCCGTCATGGATTGCATGTATTGGTTAACACGTTGTTTCTGTATAGCAGATTTATTTCAAAGTGGTCACAATTATACCCGTGTGATCAGGAGAACGGCAAAGTACTAGGTACATAACTCTGGTCTGTTTTTTCAGTTATCTCCATTTTTCCTTATTTAGTTCAGCGATTGTCTCAATTAACTTTCATTGTATCAATTTCAAACTTGGTTTGTAGGTAACTTATGACCTACAGATTTGCAGTGCACCATAACCATAAATTTAGCATGCTGCGTTTGGAGTGTGTATATTTTTGTCTTTCAATGTTCTCACTTATTATATGCAACACATGCGTTCCGTGAAATTCCCTTTTTCGTTAATGAGTGCTTCCCCAAGCTTTGTACTTCGTCAAATCTAATCTGTTTTTTAGGTGTAAACTCAATTTTTTCATTTCTTCGGTTATTGTCTCAATATATGTCCAATATATCAATTTAAGACTTGGTGTATAGGAAACTCAGAGCTGCAATTGTGCAGTGCAAAAGAAACATAACTCTATCATGCTTTCGATCGTCTTTCATTTATCAGCATGATTACAATATACACTGTGGATCTTTAGTGATTTCTGAACTAGAATTTTTTTAATTAAGGGTAGCTGCTCGGGTTTTTTTTGTCAATCTTTTGTCCTTCGATATTTTGTTTATACAAGAAAAGGGTAAAACTTTGACAAATGAGGTATATGTTATTGGCAGGCAAAATGTGTTGCTTCAAACATTTTTGGTTTGGTTTGTTTAAAGGTCATTGTTTCATTGTTTCAACAATGTTTGTCCATATGATCTATGCCATATGTTTTCAACTTACATATGCCCCCTATACCATCAGCGCTTTCAGCGCTTTGATTTTTACATCGGTTTGAATGCTTTATTTATTAACCTGACCAGCACGGATGGGAGTCAACGCTTCCAATGGTACTTCTTATATGGCATCTCAGGGCTCAATTGGCCTGTAGGTTACCTTGACATTTACCAGTAAGTTATCCTCCCTTAAACCCGGTGCACCATTGAGAGAAATCCAAACTTTCAAGGCATCCTTTATCATGGCATTCTAGGGCTGGATTTACCAATTATTTTCCACGATGGGAAGCCACTTAAGTTATGTCATTACATAACCAAGACCAATTTACCACTGTTTATCTTCTGGAGCCCTGAGCACTGTGAGGGGAAGCTGCCTCATTCAAAAGAACTTTTATCATGGCATTCTAGGGCTGAATTTACCAATTATTTTCCATGTAGGGAAGCCACTTCAGGTATGTCATTACATAACCAAGACCAATTTACCACTGTTTATCTTCTGCAGCCCTGAGCACTGTGAGGGGAAGCTGCCTCATTCAAAAGAACTTTTATCATGGCATTCTAGGGCTGAATTTACCAATTATTTTCCATGTAGGGAAGCCACTTCAGTTATGTCATTACATAACCAAGACCAATTTACCACTGTTTATCTTCTGCAGCCCTGAGCACTGTGAGGGGAAGCTGCCTCATTCAAAAGAACTTTTATCATGGCATTCTAGGGCTGAATTTACCAATTATTTTCCATGTAGGGAAGCCACTTCAGTTATGTCATTACATAACCAAGACCAATTTACCACTGTTTATCTTCTGCAGCCCTGAGCACTGTGAGGGGAAGCTGCCTCATTCAAAAGAACTTTTATCATGGCATTCTAGGGCTGAATTTACCAATTATTTTCCATGTAGGGAAGCCACTTCAGTTATGTCATTACATAACCAAGACCAATTTACCACTGTTTATCTTCTGCAGCCCTGAGCACTGTGAGGGGAAGCTGCCTCATTCAATAAAACTTTTTATCATGGCATTCTAGGGCTGAATTTACAAATTATTTTCCGTATTCAACCGGAATTCAGTTATATCACGGGCCGGGTTTGACCGCGTTTCTATGTTTTCTAGGTACTCTAGCTACTGTATACTGCCACTTGCTAACTCTTTCCACTCGCTTCTGTTTCAGGACGCCGGCGACGGCAACGACGGCATCGACGGGACACTCCAAAAGGTACGTGGAATTCTACTGCACGTTTTTGTCCCTTAACTCTCTGTAACTTGGAATTGTTTTACCCTATAGTGTTAACACATTTGGAATGGCAATCGCCTCTACTCTCCCAAGGCGTGCAGCGCGACAATTCGCTTGCATACGGCTGCCTACTGGTATCTTGAAACGCTGGCGCGTCGAGGCGTATTCCCTATCAAAACGCAGCAGAGTAAATAATGGCCGTATTCAACCGGAATTCAGTTATATCACGGGCCGGGTTTGACCGCGTTTCTATGTTTTCTAGGTACTCTAGCTACTGTATACTGCCACTTGCCAACTCTTTCCACTCGCTTCTGTTTCAGGACGCCGGCGACGGCATCGACGGCATCGACGGGACACTCCAAAAGGTACGTGGAATTCTACTGCACGTTTTTGTCCCTTAACTCTCTGTAACTTGGAATTGTTTTACCCTATAGTGTTAACACATTTGGAATGGCAATCGCCTCTACTCTCCCAAGGCGTGCAGCGCGACAATTCGCTTGCATACGGCTGCCTACTGGTGTCTTGAAACGCTGGCGCGTCGAGGCGTATTCCCTATCAAAATGCAGCAGAGTAAATAATGGCCGTATTCAACCGGAATTCAGTTATATCACGGGCCGGGTTTGACCGCGTTTCTATGTTTTCTAGGTACTCTAGCTACTGTATACTGCCACTTGCTAACTCTTTCCACTCGCTTCTGTTTCAGGACGCCGGCGACGGCATACGGGACACTCCAATAGGTACGTGGAATTCTACTGCACGTTTTTGTCCCTTAACTCTCTGTAACTTGGAATTGTTTTACCCTATAGTGTTAACACATTTGGAATGGCAATCGCCTCTACTCTCCCAAGGCGTGCAGCGCGACAATTCGCTTGCATACGGCTGCCTACTGGTGTCTTGAAACGCTGGCGCATCGAGGCGTATTCCCTATCAAAACGCAGCAGAGTAAATAATGGCCGTATTCAACCGGAATTCAGTTATATCACGGGCCGGGTTTGACCGCGTTTCTATGTTTTCTAGGTACTCTAGCTACTGTATACTGCCACTTGCTAACTCTTTCCACTCGCTCCTGTTTCAGGACGCCGGCGACGGCATCGACGGCATCGACGGGACACTCCAAAAGGTACGTGGAATTCTACTGCACGTTTTTGTCCCTTAACTCTCTTAACTTGGAATTGTTTTACCCTATAGTGTTAACACATTTGGAATGGCAATCGCCTCTACTCTCCCAAGGCGTGCAGCGCGACAATTCGCTTGCATACGGCTGTCTACTGGTGTCTTGAAACGCTGGCGCGTCGAGGCGTACAGGACATTCTATTTATTTTCAATATCTCCATACACAGGTTCTAGTTGATGGCTTTCTGCAATAGGGAAATGTATTGTAAGGCGCGTACACGTATGAAATGATCACATATACACAGATTCTGGTGAACAGACCCTAAATACACAGCAAGCCTGAAAATGACCCCTGATGTTTGTCAACATATAAAACTCACAAAAAATATACATTGACAAACATCACAGTACATTCTACTTAAGTTCAATATTTCCATACACAGGTTCTAGTTTATGGCTTTCTGCATGGGGTAAATGTACTGTAGGACGCGTACACGTATGAACTGATCACATATACATACATACTAATGAACAGACCCTAAATACACAGCATGCCTGAAAATGACCCCTGATGTTTGTCAACATATAAAACTCACAACAAATATAGATTGACAAACATCACAGTACATTCTACTTAAGTTCAATATTTCCATACACAGGTTCTAGTTTATGGCTTTCTGCATGGGGTAAATGTACTGTAAGACGCGTACACGTATGAACTGATCACATATACATACATACTAATGAACAGACCCTAAATACACAGCATGCCTGAAAATAACCCCTGATGTTTGTCAACATATAAAACTCACAACAAATATAGATTGACAAACATCACAGGACATTCTATTCATTTTCAATATCTCCACACACAGGTTCTAGTTGATGGTATTCTGCATGGGGTAAATGTACTGTAGGACGCGTACACGTATGAACTGATCACATATACATACATATTAATGAACAGACCCTAAATACATAACATGCGTGAAAATGACCCCTGATGTTTGTCAACGTATAAAACTCAACAAAAACATACGTTGACAAACATCACAGGACATTTTACTATCACACGTTCTAGTTGATGGCTTTCTTCATGACGAAAATATATTTTAGGACGCGCGTACGCGTATGAAATGATCACATATACAAACATTCTGGTGAACAGACCCTAAATACATAGCACGCCTGAAAATGACCCCTGATGTTTGTCAACGTATAAAACTCACCAAAAATATACGTTGACAAACATCACAGGACATTCTATTTATTTTCAATATCTCCATACACAGGTTCCAGTTGATGGCTTTCTGCAATAGGGAAATGTATTGTAAGGCGCGTACACGTATGAAATGATCACATATACACAGATTCTGGTGAACAGACCCTAAATACACAGCAAGCCTGAAAATGACCCCTGATGTTTGTCAACATATAAAACTCACAAAAAATATACATTGACAAACATCACAGTACATTCTACTTAAGTTCAATATTTCCATACACAGGTTCTAGTTTATGGCTTTCTGCATGGGGTAAATGTACTGTAGGACGCGTACACGTATGAACTGATCACATATACATACATACTAATGAACAGACCCTAAATACACAGCATGCGTGAAAATGACCCCTGATGTTTGTCAACATATAAAACTCACAACAAATATAGATTGACAAACATCACAGTACATTCTACTTAAGTTCAATATTTCCATACACAGGTTCTAGTTTATGGCTTTCTGCATGGGGTAAATGTACTGTAGGACGCGTACACGTATGAACTGATCACATATACATACATACTAATGAACAGACCCTAAATACACAGCATGCCTGAAAATGACCCCTGATGTTTGTCAACATATAAAACTCACAACAAATATAGATTGACAAACATCACAGGACATTCTATTCATTTTCAATATCTCCACACACAGGTTCTAGTTGATGGTATTCTGCATGGGGTAAATGTACTGTAGGACGCGTACACGTATGAACTGATCACATATACATACATATTAATGAACATTCTGGTGAACAGACCCTAAATACATAGCACGCCTGAAAATGACCCCTGATGTTTGTCAACGTATAAAACTCACCAAAAATATACGTTGACAAACATCACAGGATATTCTACTTATTTTCAATATCTCCATACACAGGTTCCAGTTGATGGCTTTCTGCAATGGGGTAATGTACTTTATCACATAACTTGCACTCCAGGAGTGACATAAAGCAGTGACATAAATATCATATGTAACTAGTTACATAAATAGCCGACTGACAGCACGTATGTGACGTCACTCCAGTGTGTGACGTCACTTTAAATGATAGCATATTGTTTACAATTGTTCTGAATTTCGGCATTTATTAAAAATATTGTTTAAAGAGAATAAATCTCGATAAATGAATGTTATAAGTGCCTTGTTGCTAATTTTGTATAAAATCAAAAGGTTATTGATAGGGACTACTTTTTACAGTGGAAGTATGTATTTAAAATTTCGGGGTGAACTTCGGTCACTGTTTATATGAGGACGAAGAAAGATCGATTTAAAGATTGAAAACAATCTTTTTATGGTGTTATGTGATAAATAGAATCTTACATTCGTGCTTATTTGATATTGTTTTTATGAAACTCGTCGACTGAAACGAATATGACGCTCGGCAGAGCCTCGCGTCATATTATTTCAGTCGACTCGTTTCATAAAAACAATATCAAATAAGCACTCATGTAAGATCCTCTATGTATGACTCGTACATGTATGAAATGATCACATATACATACACGGACCCTAAATACATAGCATGCGTAAAAATGACCCCTGATGTTTGTCAACATATAAAATTCAACAAAAATATACGTTGACAAACATCACAGGACATTCTATTCATTGTCAATATCTCCACACACAGGTTTTAGTTTATGGCTTTCTGCATCGGGTAAATGTACTGTAGGACGCGTACCCGTATGAAATGATCACATATACATACATACTAATGGACAGACATTCTACTTATTTTCAATATCTCCATACACAGGTTCAATTGATGGATTCCTGCATGGGGGAAATGTACTGTAGGAAGCGTACAATTATGAAATGATCACATATACATACATACTAATGAACAGACCCTAAATACATAGCATGCGTGACAATGACCCCTGATGTTTGTCAACGTATAAAACTCAACAAAATTATACGTTGACAAACATCACAGGACATTTTACAATCACACGTTCTAGTTGATGGCTTTCTTCATGGGGAAAATATTTTTAGGACTTAAGATTCTACTTAAGTTCAATCTTTCCATACACAGGTTGTAGTTGACGGATTTCTGCATCATACTTGTGAAAAGTGCCCAAATACATATCATGCATATGATTCTACTTCAGTTCAATCTCTCCATACACAGGTTCTAGTTGATGGCTTTCTCCGTGAGAGAAATGTACTGTAGGGCGCGTACCCGTATGCAGTTATCACATATATACACATACTGGTGAACAGACCTCAATTACTTATCATGCATGCAAATGAATCCTGATGTTTGTCAATATATACACTCACCAACATATACGTTGATTGATTGATTGTGGATTAACGCCGTTTTCAACAAATTTTCAGTCATATCACGGCGACCAGTTCACATTCCCTTGTGTTTCCTGGTTTTCCCACACCATTATACCACATAACAGACTTTCCAAGCAACTGGCTGCTTTCCACATAGAATGTTAAACAGCCCATTGGTGAAAGACGAATATCGCAGGTCACGGTGACTTTTGTCAAACGTCGGCAAGAATGTTGACCGAACTCGGATTCGAACTCACAAATCCAGGATTGACATCCCGCGTCGCTACCGACTGAGCTACCAGGGCTCGGCAACATATACGTTAACAAACATCACAGGAGATTCTACTTAAAGCTCCCCTGATTGGTCCAAATTTCAATCTTTCAGACGCAAGCTCGGCCAAAAGTGATCTAAAAAATGATCGATTTGATGTAGACTGATAGAGACGGAAATTATCTTTAATATAGTTGATTTCTAGCATCCAACCACGGGGGTGATTGTTCGTTAGCCCTCTACCACTTCAAGACACTTCTACTTTTCCTTCAATGTTCTCAATTATTTAGTTATTTTACCTTAACATAGGGAAGTTTTCCAGATTGTTGAAAAGATGTTTTTAAATACGTTTGCTATAGAATGAACCTATGTTGGAAAGGGTCAAGCGTTAAAAGTTTTACTAACTAAAAACGAATACGAAAAGGACACAATATTAATATTTTCAATTAAGACGACATCGGGAAGTGAGTCGAAGAGTGCTGTACTTAAAAGGAGGTTCATAGAAGATATAAAGATTATTGGCCTCTCTGATTTCCTTTCCCCATCTGACGATGTAAAAACTTCATAGGTATAATTTTTAAACATTGACACAGAGAAAATAATCACAAAAGTGCGACAGTCGAAAAAAAAATTCATTTAAAACATCCTTGATTTAAACAATTTGTAACAATTAGCACAGAACAGCCTTTTCATCATAGCTATGGGGGTAAACTATGTTTACCCTTGCCAGAAAGCATAACAAACATAGTTTCCCTCTGACAATTGCAAACCACCAATGGCTTGACGTCAAACTTCGGATAAAAGAAAGAAGTATATTTGACAATTTAAAAAAGTTATCTCCCTTGTTAGTCCTCCATTTACACATGCCAGAAGGAATAAAAACCATAGTTTCCCTTTGACAGTTGCAAACCACCAATAAAACAATGGGGGAGGTTGACGTCAAACTGCGGATAAAAGAAAGAAGTATATTTGACTTTTCGAAAAAGTTACCTCCCTTGTTAGTCCACCATTTGTAGTGTTCTACTTATAAATGCCACTCCTCCAACTTCATTGAAGAACTTAAACTGACCTGTTATGTTTGTGAACAGACGCGACACCTGTCAATTTTTTATTTAAACTCCTCCCACTTCATTGCATAAATTAAAATGCACTGTGATGTTTGTCAACGTATAAAAAGTGACCTGTAATGTATGCCAACGTATGCCTACCAGTTGGGATACGTCCAATCTTGTAGTGGAGTTGAAAAAAGGTTTCTCGTCATTGGGTCGTTATAATAAACATGTTCTGTTTTGTGACCCGGATGTAATCATTTAGGTTAAATCAGATTGATATGGTTTAATCTGTCGAATGTGCACACACACATATTACAGATTTACCGTAGCTGAATTAGTAGATAGTGAGGCTCATTATTTCAAACATGTAACACCCATCACATCGTGACGGTCTGGATACCGCGGCTCTAAGTAAGTTTACATTATATTAGTATAACTAACACTATAAAGTAACTAAACACTTCAACAGTTTATTTTATGTTTTAGATATAATATGTATTTTATTAAAACATGTACAGTGTGATTGGAGTAATATCTGTCTCAAACTTTCAAGACGTTAACGTAATGGCGTTACCATAGAAACACGTGGACCTTACTTGACCGAGTGTCTAATGTGGTGTCTAGTTTATATCCAGAGTTACGACCGAGGTCGTGAGTACGAAACCAGCTCCGTCATAATATGCTATGTGATAATGTGGTATCTAGCTTATATCCAGAGTCACGACCTCGGTCGTGAGTACGAGACCAGCTCCGTCATAATATGCTATGTGATAATGGGGTGTCTGCTTATATCCAGAGTTACGACCTCGGTCGTGAGTACGAGACCAGCTCTGTCATAATATGCAATGTGATAATGTGGTGTCTAGTTTATATCCAGAGCCACGACCTCGGTCGTGAGAGTACGAGACCAGCTCCGTCATAATATGATATGTGATAATGTGGTGTCTTGCTTATATCCAGAGTTACGACCGAGGTCGTGAGTACGAGACCAGCTCTGTCATAATATGCTATGTGATAATGTGGTGTCTAGTTTATATCCAGAGTCACGACCTAGGTCGTGAGTTCGAGACCAGCTCTGTCATAATATGTTTTGGATAATGTGGTGTCTAGTTTATATCCAGAGTCACGACCTCGGTCGTGAGTTCGAGACCAGCTCTGTCATAATATGCTATGTGATAATGTGGTGTCTAGTTTATATCCAGAGTTACGACCGAGGTCGTGAGTACGAGACCAGCTCCGTCATAATATGATATGTGATAATGTGGTGTCTAGTTTATATCCAGAGTTACGACCGAGGTCGAGTTCGAGACCAGCTCTGTCATAATATGCTATGTGATAATGTGGTGTCTAGCTTATATCCAGAGTCACGACCGAGGTCGTGAGTACGAGACCAGCTCCGTCATAATATGCTATGTGATAATGGGGTGTCTAGTTTATATCCAGAGTCACGACCTCGGTCGTGAGTACGAGACCAGCTCCGTCATAATATGATATGTGATAATGTAGTGTCTTGCTTATATCCAGAGTTACGACCGAGGTCGTGAGTACGAGACCAGCTCTGTCATAATATGCTATGTGATAATGTGGTGTCTAGTTTATATCCAGAGTCACGACATAGGTCGTGAGTTCGAGACCAGCTCTGTCATAATATGTTTTGGATAATGTGGTGTCTAGTTTATATCCAGAGTCACGACCTCGGTCGTGAGTTCGAGACCAGCTCTGTCATAATATGCTATGTGATAATGTGGTGTCTAGTTTATATCCAGAGTTACGACCGAGGTCGTGAGTTCGAGACCAGCTCTGTCATAATATGCTATGTGATAATGTGGTGTCTAGCTTATATCCAGAGTCACGACCTCGGTCGTGAGTACGAGACCAGCTCCGTCATAATATGCTATGTGATAATGGGGTGTCTAGTTTATCTCCAGAGTCACGACCTCGGTCGTGAGTACGAGAGCAGCTCCGTCATAATATGATATGTGATAATGTGGTGTCTTCCTTATATCCAGAGTTACGACCGAGGTCGTGAGTACGAGACCAGCTCTGTCATAATATGCTATGTGATAATGGGGTGTCTAGTTTATATCCCGGGTCACGATTGAGGTCGTGAGTACGAGACCAGCTCCGTCATAATATTATATGTGATAATGTGGTGTCTAGTTTATATCCCGGGTCACGATTGAGGTCAGGAATCCGCTGTGGTCGAGTGGTTAGCGTCGGGGATCTCGAAACAGGGTGTCCCTGGTTCGATCCCCAGTCGCGGCAATTCGATCATGGTTGAGTGCCCTTGGGCAAGGCACATTTTCTAGCCTAGTACTGGTTTGTTTACCCAGGGATCATGAATAAATGAATTTAATTGCGCGCTTAATGACCTTAGCTGTCGATGCGCCATAAAACAATATACATTCATTCATTCATTACGATTGAGGTCGTGAGTACGAGACCAGCTCCGTCATAATATGCTATGTGATAATGTGGTGTCTAGTTTATATCCAGAGTCACGACCTCGGTCGTGAGTACGAGACCAGCTCCGTCATAATATGCTACGTGATAATGTGTTGTCTAGCTTATATCCAGAGTCACGACCTCGGTCGTGAGTACGAGACCAGCTCCGTCATAATATGCTATGTGATAATGGGGTGTCTAGTTTATATCCAGAGTCACGACCTCGGTCGTGAGTACGAGACCAGCTCCGTCATAATATGCTATGTGATAATGGGGTGTCTAGTTTATATCCAGAGTCACCACCTCGGTCGTGAGTACGAGACCAGCTCCGTCATAATATGCTATGTGATAATGTGGTGTCTAGCTTATATCCAGAGTCACGACCTCGGTCGTGAGTACGAGACCAGCTCTGTCATAATATGCTATGTGATAATGTGGTGTCTAGTTTATATCCAGAGTCACGACCTCGGTCGTGAGTACGAGACCAGCTCCGTCATAATATGCTATGTGATAATGTGGTGTCTAGCTTTTATCCAGAGTCACGACCTCGGTCGTGAGTACGAGACCAGCTCCGTCATAATATGCTATGTGATAATGTGTTGTCTAGCTTATATCGAGAGTCACGACCTCGGTCGTGAGAACGAGACCAGCTTCGTCATAATATGCTATGTGATAATGTGTTGTCTAGCTTATTACCTAGAGTCACCAGCTCGGTCGTGAGTACGAGACCGGCTCCGTCATAATATGCTATGTGATAATGTGGTGTCTAGCTTATATCCAGAGTCACGACCGAGGTCGTGAGTACGAGACCAGCTCCGTCATAATATGCTATATGATAATGTGGTGTCTTGCTTATATCGAGTCACGACCGAGGTCGTGAGTATGGGACCAGCTCCGTCATAATATACTATGTGATAATGTGGTGTCTAGTTTATATCCAGAGTTACGACCGAGGTCGTGAGTTCGAGACCAGCTCCGTCATAATATGCTATGTGATAATGTGGTGTCTAGCTTATATCCAGAGTCACGACCGAGGTCGTGAGTACGAGACCAGCTCCGTCATAATATGCTATGTGATAATGTGCTGTCTAGCTTATATCGAGAGTTACGACCGAGGTCGTGAGTTCGAGACCAGCTCCGTCATAATATGCTATGTGATAATGTGTTGTCTAGCTTATATCGAGAGTCACGACCTCGGTCGTGAGAACGAGACCAGCTTCGTCATAATATGCTATGTGATAATGTGTTGTCTAGCTTATTACCTAGAGTCACCAGCTCGGTCGTGAGTACGAGACCAGCTCCGTCATAATATGCTATGTGATAATGTGGTGTCTAGCTTATATCCAGAGTCACGACCGAGGTCGTGAGTACGAGACCAGCTCCGTCATAATATGCTATATGATAATGTGGTGTCTTGCTTATATCGAGAGTCACGACCGAGGTCGTGAGTATGAGACCAGCTCCGTCATAATATACTATGTGATAATGTGGTGTCTAGTTTATATCCAGAGTTACGACCGAGGTCGTGAGTTCGAGACCAGCTCCGTCATAATATGCTATGTGATAATGTGGTGTCTAGCTTATATCCAGAGTCACGACCGAGGTCGTGAGTACGAGACCAGCTCCGTCATAATATGCTATGTGATAATGTGCTGTCTAGCTTATATCGAGAGTTACGACCGAGGTCGTGAGTTCGAGACCAGCTCCGTCATAATATGCTATGTGATAATGTGTTGTCTAGCTTATATCGAGAGTCACCAGCTCGGTCGTGAGTACGAGACCAGCTCCGTCATAATATGCTATGTGATAATGTGGTGTCTTGCTTATATCGAGAGTCACGACTGAGGTCGTGAGTACGAGACCAGCTCCGTCATAATATGCTATGTGATAATGTGGTGTCTAGTTTATATCCAGAGTTACGACCGAGGTCGTGAGTACGAGACCAGCTCCGTCATAATATGCTTTGTGATAATGTGGTGTCTAGCTTATATCCAGAGTCACGACCTCGGTCGTGAGTACGAGACCAGCTCCGTCATAATATGATATGTGATAATGGGGTGTCTAGTTTATATCCAGAGTCACGACCTCGGTCGTGAGTTCGAGACCAGCTCCGTCATAATATGCTATGTGATAATGTCAGTGTCTTGCTTCAGTACTAATTCAATACATAAATATATCGAACTTAACTTATAAAGTGTGTATTAGTTGTAATAAGAGGTGTATTGTGTTATTGAGCTGTAACATTTTTTTTTGCATAAATGACAAATAGATGGTTCTACCAGCAGGTTCTTACAGTCATCACTTTATCACTTTCTTAACTGTAATTTTCTTATTTTTTAGATATATATAAACAACATGGCGACCAAAAATGTACTGTCAGCTGAATTAACGGAAAAGGAACTGGAAAAGATAAATTCCTTAACATCAAATATGCTGCTTTGCGTTTTAAAGAAGTTTGACCTACTAAATGAGGATATACCTGACAGAAGAACATGTCCTAGTTCAAAGGCGGAATGGACTGACCTACTGCTACATATTCTATTTAATGGATGCGCAATGACGTTTCAGGCAGCAGACAGTTGGCTGATGACAAGAAGTAGTCACAGGAAAGGAAAGTTCCTTGGACACCAATGCCAAAAGTATTACATGGGCAGTTTGTCTGACGGACTTGGGTGTGCAATTCCTGATCGGTTCTCGGACACCGATATTATGAACGTCCTTGATGGATATATTGCAACCCAAGGTCAAACGGCGGACACTTCGCTAGAAAAAAATGAAGAACTGGAAACTAATACATCTTCTCACACAAACACAAAAAAGATATATTTGAATCAAGGATCGTTTCCCTGTTATACAAAGTTAAAACAGGATGATTCCTCCGCGAAACTGATTGAAATTGCGAAATCTTTGAATTACGGGCCAGTTATCCGAAGTGAAACAAGAGAAGAACTGTTAGCACATACGTTTGAGTTTGATAATTCAATAGCTGTACAATGCGATACATGGCCACAGGAGTCGCTTCCATGGCTGAATCGGCACCGACTAGCGCAATGGCCAACATCGCAGATGATAGAAAGTTGCTCTGAACTTCCGGTGTATATTGTATCTAAAGCTCATGCGTCAAATGCAGATGACAAGCTGGAATGGCGGTATTCATTTGGGCGGCAGGAAGTACTGCTGCTGAGAGAGATTTCAATAATGATGAAGATGACATACATTGTGACAAAGTTCCTTGTCAAACAGGTAATAATGTCGGACGACAGTTTATCTACATATCACTTGAAAACACTCATGCTATGGTTTTGTGAAAAGAAATCTGTCCGCGACTTTGATGGAAAATCGCTGTATGAAAATGTTCTCGAGTTCTTTGACTTCGTCTTGCACAATTTAGATAGGGGAGCTATACATCATTATTTTATTCCAGAAAACAACCTAGTTGCTCACCTTCTAGACAGCACGGTGTGTGATATTAAAGCAACACTCTTCAACCTTCGAGACAATATCCTGGGGTGTCTGGCAAATTCGCATCTTGTAAAGAAGTACCCATTTGAAATATGCACACTTGCAAAGCTCATTGAAGAAAACCCTGAACTTAACGCGATGACGTTCAAGAAATGTCAGTCTATATGCCTCGATATCGTCATGGAATATGTAGTCCAGTCACATCTTCCACATTTCCGGTGCGCATTTACATGCGCACGGTACGTTCTACCACAAGACATAAATTGCCAGATATTTACGATCTGCCAAAGTCTGCTGAAGAAGTCATCCGCGAAAACATCAATGATGGCAGACAAGATTTTTGGAAAATCATACAAAAGTCTGTTTTTATTGACACTGACCTTATATGAAGAGTTACGAGCCGATATTCCACTTTTAACCAAAATGACCCTCACGGAATATATTGACACAGAAGAAAAGAATGTACAACTGGAGTGTAGCATTGCGGATACATTCAGAGTTACTTGTATACATTCAACGGCCAAAACAACTAGAATACTTTGTTTAGTCATATACGAAATAGCAAAGAAGAACAAAATAGAAAGAAGCATTGTCACGCAAGTGTTGAGAAACCTTGCCAGTACCATTTCGTTCGTGGAAAATGGTCACCAATACCTACTGTACCGTTTCAAAGAAATCGCGACGTTGTTGCAGGTTCCCGATTCAGGAATTGAAGTCGTTTTTGCCACGTTTGTACGCCTTTGGAATGCAACGGATTTCGCAATTGGGTTGCTAGAAACCATCTCCAGTTTGTTTGACGGGGTGTCTATGGACGCGGTTCTCAAACATTTAGTATTTGCCCTCTTTTTATACGCTGATGAAATCACGTCTCAGTGGAAACTAATGAAAACCATTTTGAAATCGGGAACCATTCCAAATGCAATTAATGTTTTCCTGTTTGTAGCAGCAACCTGCATTTTTACGAAATTTGTCAACAATTTAAAAGGTGAAGTCAAGGTATTTCATGAGCGTCTGTTGTCCTTCAAACTCGGCAAATTGCATAACAATATCCAGGAACTTGGAGATACATTGACTGAATTGTTAGAATCAGAAACACTAGATTTAGAGAAACTGTTTCATGTGCAATGTTGTTATGCCATGGACTGCATGAAAACTACGGGAGTGTCATTTGTGGTTAGTGTGATGGACGATCTGCTGGAACCACACCACAATCTCGGTGTACTTGCTGCTGTAGGTATTGAATTGACCGCAACAGAAGACATAGACAAAGCCTTACAGGTGTTGGAATTGTGGACACACCGTTATATCCAAGCCAATATCGAGCAAAATCCAGATCTTATCGTGAAGATATTCGGGAAATTGGGTCACTTATATCACATTAAGTCCAATGTCGTATCAAGACGCAGAAGTGTATATGTCCGGAAAGCTGACATAATGTTTCAAACAGCATTGAAAGAGAACAACCCCGACATAGCTGTGATGATAGACTATATTATTTTCGTGAAGCAAAATTTTCCGAAAATGTTATCATCTTCTATTGATAAGGCATTAGAATGTATCGATGCGATGAAGATTTCAGTCTACTTTAAAAACTCTGAGCCTATTTTTGAAAGCGAAGAACTGCGAGAATTTCAAGATATGTTAAATACAAACGGAATGATTAAGGTGTCGTCATCGGTGCTCGCCTACTACTTCTACATAATGCTGTCTCTGGAGAAATCTTTGCCGAGGCAAACATGCACGACACCTATACAAAAGATGGAAGAACTTATTCAAGTCATGGAAGCAACGATTGAAGAGATGCAAGAAAATGGTGAAGATTGCGAAAACCAAAAGACTGTTTTAGAAGGTTCTTGTTTGCTTGTCAAAATTGCACGCAGACACGTAAACTTAGACAGCCAAGATTCCGGCTCCTATATATGAATACAGTAATGTCGCCTGTCATGTAAATCTATCTCTTTAAATAATGACAATCGCACTACCATGGTCTTCCAATACAATAACAAGAAGACAATACACCACACAAGGCAGCTGTCATATTTTTAATTATTTGTTTCGATATTTCAATACTGGAGAGTAGGCTGTGGTTTAGTTTCAGGTTGAATATCGCAACCGCAAGGATTTACTTTAATCTGTTTATGCACTGTTACAATGTTTTTGTATAACAATATGCAATTATTTTAATAAGGTTTAATACCATTTTCCGCACATGGCCAGGAATATATGGTATATCCAACTTTTCTTTGTTTGAGGAAAACCTCAGAAGAATTTGAGTAGACTGACATGTATTCCTTATCAGGTTTTGGGCAAGTGGTGCGGAATGAGTTTGTGCTTTAGTTTATTGCAAGACAATATATTGCGTTAATCTGTGATTCATTGACGCATTTAGATTATTTATATTTTTATAGAGGATATAATATATTAGATACATTAATATCTTACATAAACAACTGAACATTAATGAGTTTTTGAGTAGGGATACATTTTGAACTTTTAGGCTCGAAAATATTTGAAATTTCGATACCAGAGAGGACGTCATCTAACTGACATCGCAAGTTATTTATAGTCATTGTTTTTATTTAATTGTATAGTTTATTAAATACTAATTATACGTTACAAAATGGTAAACGATTTTTTGGTTTCACTTTTCTGTTTCCTCATCTCCTTTTTGTGTACACGCAACACTTTCAAGTTTTTTTTAAAATTCATTTGCGAGTCTTATATAGCCGAATTGTCTTAGGCACTGTCTTCTAATGGTCACTTGCCTCTCACTGCTGAGATCGTGGATTCGAGCCCCATTAAGTATGATGAACGGTGGTTCTCTCTACTCAGATTCATTCTGAGGGTTTCCTCCACTAATAACGTTGGATATGCCACATATACCCTAAATCATGTGTTGAAAAAAGCACTAAACCCCATTTATAATAAACGTTTGTCAGTATATTACAGGTCAATGATATATTTTAACTATATAAATATGGTATGCCAAATGTATCAGTTTAGTTTTAAAGTACAGAACACAAGACATGTGAAGCTAAAAGAATTTCAGTATCGCTGTAAACCTCCACCAACCACCTAGCGCAATGTCTGGGTGTGTTGAAATGGTTTTATGCGAAACGTCATCGTCAATAATACTGTAATACATGCGGTTTGAATTATAATATGCGTTCAGATGGTACAATTACATGTGTTTCGGCTCGGCTCCATATAATGCATGTAGTACTGCTATCAAAGGAGAGTGTGATATGCCATATGCTTAAGTTGTCTGCTAAACATTTATAGGCATGGCCACATGGTACAAACAAGATATTAAATGACACAGAGTTTATTTAATTGGTAATTGCTTCTGAAAAGGGATTTAGCTCTAATAAATGGCCGAAGAGCTTTGTTGTAGATGTGTATGATTTTGAAAATCTCTGTTTTCTGTTGGTAAATTGCAAGAAAAAATCAATTTATCTTTACTTGAAGATATCTGGCGATAAGTGTGGCATACTCAGTTACTCTGTTTAGTAGCATTTGGAATCAAAACTTTAAAAAATAAAGTCAGTAGAAGCTTGGTGGTAGAAGCAATACCAACGCAAATGTGTTCTAATCCAATGAAGCACAAACATTTATACATGTACTTCTATTTCTAAAAAAACTTTCTAGGTGGAGCTCCCGCACCCCCACCGGAAAAAGTGAGAATACGCCTTCCACACCTTCTTCCTGAGTAACTTCCAAATTTGTCACGCTACGCCGTAGATATATGTGTTCATAGCAGGATTAATTTAAATAATTTCTGAAATATGAAACATTCTTGGAATAATACTATGTGAAATTAAAAGTCTTAAAAACGTGCATGATGCATTTGATGAGTGAATATAAGTAACATCTATTCCCACGTTATCGAATCCTCCCTTTCGTTTTAAACACATGATAATTAAAACGGTTTAGACACCACATGGTTATCATGAAGAGAGAAAGAGAGAGTTAATACATTAATAATGGTCAAAATATAGACTTATATAATCGCCCCTGTGGTAATGTTATTACTGTCAAAGCGTTGGTCCCTATTGTCAATCGGTTGTACAAAAAATTATGTTTGTTAGGCTAGCTATTAATTAATTTTAATTATACTATTGCGGTTGCTGTGACAGACATATTACGTGAGGAGATGGGGCTCTAATATTGTATTTGTCGCAAATTAAGCGGCACGTGTTATTAAGATAAAAGCGGGGTTGTAGTCTAATGGATAGAGTCTTGGACGCTCACGTCAGAGGTTGCGGGTTCGCCGTGCTATAACTGAAATAATATTGAAAGCGGCGGAAAACCCCAATAAAACAAACAAATACAATTCTCTAAATATGTTAATATCATATTTAAGTTCAAAAAGGATAATGATATAACTACACCCGACCCCAATTCCCTGATTTTTTAGCAACACCACCTGAAATAAAACAAAATACTCTTTGTAAAATGTAATCGCTTTTTACTCTTAAGAAACAGAAAGAGATTTGTTTGTGATTTTTGAAAAGCACTTTTTCCACTCGCAGCAGCATTTGCAGCAGACAGCTTTTGAAAACTATCCTTTTTTCACGATGTTTTTTTTTATGCTTTTCTGAAATAATCAGAAAAAATAACCTGATATATTAACCCTTACCCAGAAACAGAACCTTTGTGACGGCTCTGCAGCAGACGACTATTTTCTACGGAAAAATTGCTGCGGAATCAGAAACGGTGAATTGCCCGATTAAAAAATGTTCTCCTCTAAATAAGGTTTTTTGATTAATACAAATATAATGTGGAAGAAATGTTCGTATTGACTCGTTGTTAAATACCGCAATCAGGCGGCATACGAACATAGGTCAAAATGCAACATTTTAAAACTCGATTCTTATAAAAATGCTTGTCTGATGTTCTCCTTTGTTTAGGCTGAAACTTTACCCATGATACCTTTCAGCCATATTAATTGGTTGAAAGACCTAGTTACCAGGTAGCATCATAACAGGGATATAATGACTGTTTAGCTTCAAATGACATTTCATTCTAATTCACTGGGTAAATTTCAAAAACCTTTCACAGGAATGATCCTTTGATGGTCCTCTTTCAAAATTGTTCAAAAATATAAATTATTAACACACCGTTTGTTGCTGCGGCAGCAGGAATGGAGTAAAATGATGAAAAATCCGCTTGTCAGATTCCGAGATAATTAAGAGACCCTCTTCAATATTTGCTTAATCTGTATTGATTGGTTGTAAAACATGGCAGCCAGACGGCATCGGAAAAAGGGGTGAAATGACAAAACTTACACAATTTTGAAATCAGAAAACATTTGTAATTGAGCGTAAATGTTCATTCAGTGCCCCTCTTCTTACTTTTTTTCAATCTACATGTATTGGTTTGAAAAAGATAGCTGCCATGCTGCATCAAAATAAGGGCAAAATGAACTTTTAGCTTCTAAATCATTAAAAACACAACAGTTTTTGTAGATAACACTTCCCGGTTTACTGTTATCATTAATAGATTGCGTACTATGAATGCGTCAGTTGGTTCATTACAGCCAAGAAATAAAGTCACTGTTCTGTCATGAATGTTCCTGGTGGGATTTCCATAGAGCCATTGTGTATTATGATCATTATGTATAATTATTTTATGCTAAGTGATGAAATACTATGTTCTATCAGTGATATAAAATTCATATTCCACAGTGTGGAATATGAAAAAATGACGTCACGTTACGTTATGACGTAACGTACGTTAACAGGTACGTAGACACACAATAGATCCTTACTTTAGTCATACGAACAAATATCCTCTATATATTCGGAGTTGGGGTCAATTCACTAGAACAATAAGAATTTAAGATCTCGAAAATATTTCCTCCTGGCCTGATGTATCATAACTTGTCTGACATGGATGGAAATATTTAAGATAAATATTTCTAAATGAACTTCTGCATCTCCTCTTAATCGATTGTAAGTCCATAAGTACTTTTAGAACTTCAATATTAGTTTGTTACCTTACCTTGAAGTTTCTTCTGGAACACCTATACCATTGTTTATTATACTATTCTAGACACATATATAATCACATAAACAATTATTACCTTACTTTAAACATATTTTATTGCCCACAAAATATGGAACCAAATACAATTTAGATTTACAAATATACATGTAATAGGCAAACTGGTCTGGCCAAAATTTCTCACAACTTCGATCAACAATTATAAAAAAGAGGTAAACATAACGGAACATTACCTTATGTGTAAAAGCACGAACAGTCTGGGTTATTAAATGTCCCTGGGTGTACGACGATCTTCTTTCCCAAAATTATAAACAGACATGTACAAATACAATCATATTAAATGAGATGTTATACTTTTGCGATGTTGAATACATTTATCTCAAATTTAAATAAACGGTTCAAAGGACTTGTAAAGTTAAAACAAATATTCAAATTTCTGGACATCTTGCATTTGCAAGCAGTGACGCTTCATTTGAATTTGTACATAAGCACAGTTTCACCAGAGCATGTATCATCCGCTTATATGTGTAATATATCCAAAACATCTTGTAACAACAATGGAAGTCTAGCCCCTCTAGTTGTGTTTGACCAGTAATAGTTGTATCGAGTACGCTTAAATTTAATAAAGAAGAAGTCATTTCAAACGGTTTAAGGTTTATTAATTGAATAAAGTTTGAAACGTTTTAATAGATTTCTCCTCTTGCCACACTCGTTCCAATATCCATTTATGTTCATACGTCAGAGTGCGTATGCATGTCATGATGAGGGAAATGGTCAAAACGAGACGTTTCAGATGTATCCACACAAGGGTCAAAACGAGACGTTTCAGATGTTTCCACACAAGGGTCAAAACGAGACGTTTCAGATGTATCCACACAAGTTAAATCTAATTATTTTAACTTTTCCTCAATTTTAAACAGTTGTTGTAATACATTTTGACGGGCAATGCATATAACGATCCAATCCTTTTGATTCTTAAAATGACGTTATCACCGCCTCCTCATACATTGTGCATCATTGAAATTATGAGTTCAAAGAGATACTTTGTGAATATCTTTTCTTGCTAATTTGTCCTCGTTTTATAGACTGACACAAAGAATACCTAAAATCCTACTATTATACATGGCCAAATTTAAAGAAATACGAACATCTAATGATTTCAAGTAACAAAAAAATAATCGAATTGTAATGTTTATTATATGTATTTGTTCTTCGTTGCCTCTCTATTTGTAAAATTGTTAAAAGTATAGTGTTTACTTATAACAAATACACTTGTTTACGACAAACACAGACATATAAATTAATATGTCTCTACGACAAATAAGGATAATTGAAACGCTAGTCAATTATAGAATGATTTAGTAAAAGCCGGCCGTAGTAGAATACAAGTTATATGCTATAATAGGAAGATAAAGCGGCATAAAGTAAAATAGGATTCTATGTTAATAAAAAAGACTCGTTAATTCAAAGTATTGTCGAGCTTAATGGAACACAGTAGAATGGTATTAATTCAAGACAGCTATAATAGGAACATATCTTCAACCATAGACGGGCAATTTGCAAAAATGATAGGCAGTATTGTCGATCTAATTGGAACATGGCAAAACAAACCAAGTTCTAATGTTATCGCCAATACTCTTTTAGCTATTTAATACAATTCAATACATTTTATAAGTAAGATAAAGTACAGCTCTGCGTTGCTATGTTGATAATTGCCGGAGTTCTAAATTGGGAGGTGTCAAATTGAAATCGCCAATGTGAAGCTGGGCCAATACGGAGAATTATGAATATTGAAAAGATGCAGTGCGAGAGCCGCCTCCTTGTCATTGAGTAAAACAAAAAATACAGGAGCGACTCTTTTCCAATAAGTGATAACCTGTTGTGAACTTACACATAGATTCTTGAAATTGAAACACAACATTTTCTTTCCAGCTCTTTCGTCATTTGTAAACACTTGCCACAACGGCACCCGTCCGGCATACTCTAGGATCAGGGCATCCTCAAACTGAACAAGATGTCAAACAGTAACCCTGACTCTCGATCCATTAATTTCCCCTTTCATCTTTTACTCCTCCCTCTTGTTAATAACCTACTATGAAAAATAACTTTATCTAAGCTTGTAATGTTTCATCCTTTAAATATCTAGCCAAGACATTTAACATTTTTAAACACTTTTATGGAAAAGGTGTTAATGAAATTTATACAGTCTTCTGCTATGAATTCATCTGTAAATCTGGTAGATTTGAAGACAATTGTAGGAAAATGTGAAATAGCATGTATACACACTTTCCCCAAACAATTTTTATGCAAGTTGTCTGCTGCAGAAGCGTCAAAAGTTACATAATAGGGCACGCGGTATTTTGATGTTTGGCATTCCAGGTTCAATATTCACATTTTCAAGACGGTGATAGTGGATAGAGGATGGAGGACACCATATTGTGTGTGGGAAAACCCATCAGAATGTCCAAATTAACAACGCCGCCCATCGATAGACACAGTGGAATCCAACAAACATTTATTTCAATATGGACATACAAAATCAAACATCTTATAAATTGTCTCTCGAACAATGTATTCTTCGGGATGAATAGAAATTTGTTCTGTCGCTACGGTAATATCAGCCGAGTCTAAATATATTACCCTGTCTTGGACATCTTTAAATTCCTGTTTTAAATACTCAATATACTTTTCCATGTAAGCCTGCGAGGTACGGAGGAAATTGTGACCTCCTTTAATTTCGAAAGAGTACGAATGTGGTCCTTTGATTATAACTTGGGCATTAGGATGTTTGTTAAGCAATTCAATTATCGACCTTTTCATGCGTTTTATCGATTCATAAAACACATGTGAATGATAAGTCATAAAGTGTGTGTACACGTGAATTAGCACGATTAATTTAGAATCCATGGCGTCCGTCCCTTCGTAAGGTCTCAAGTAAGCTTTCATTGATTTTGAGTAATGATGTTTCAGTTTTGTTGTACTAAATGGAAGTTCGTGAACAACAAATTCCAGATTGTAATTCAATGAAGAATTATCACAGAAAAACGTTGAATGTTTATTCTTCGGTGTTATCTTTTCGGTGCCCCATTGGCATGGTATTATATCCGTTAATGACGCAAATATTGGCGCACTGTGGAGTCTCCAATTAACAGTATCTTGGTGTTTATGATACAGTCTATCACGTCCTTCTCTCTCTGACGTCCGGTACACGTTAGAAGATGCCACATCTTTTTGTAGAGATACCCTACAGGTTGAGTTTTAGACCAGGTGTGACGTCTATCCGGAACATTACACTTGACCTTAAGGGAACCAACGGTTACTTGTTTGTCAACTGAAAATAAAGAAACAAACGTATCAGTGAAATCAACCAAAAAGTATGCAGTAGGCTTACATCAGAGTTGATTTACCCAAGCATGTATGTAGGTTTAAACAATCAGTAAATATTGGCCGTATTCAACCGGAATTCAGTTATATCACGGGCCGGGTTTGACCGCGTTTCTATGTTTTCTAGGTACTCTAGCTACTGTATACTGCCACCTGCTAACTCTTTCCACTCGCTTCTGTTTCAGGACGCCGGCGACGGCATCGACGGGACACTCCAAAAGGTACGTCGAATTCTACTACACGTTTCTGTCCCTTAACTCTCTGTAACTTAGAATTGTTTTACCCTATAGGGTTAACACATTTGGAATGGCAATCGCCTCTACTCTCCCAAAGCGTGCAGCGCGACAATTCGCTTGCATACGGCTGCCTACTGGTGTCTTGAAGCGCTGGCGCGTCGAGGCGTATCCCCTATCAAAACGCAGCAGAGTAAATATTGGCCGTATTCAACCGGAATTCAGTTATATCACGGGCCTGGTTTGACAGCGTTTCTATGTTTTCTAGGTACTCTAGCTACTGTATACTGCCACCTGCTAACTCTTTCCACTCGCTTCTTTTTCAAGACGCCGGCGACGGCATCGACGGGACACTCCAAAAGGTACGTCGAATTATACTACACGTTTCTGTCCCTTAACTCTCTGTAACTTAGAATTGTTTTACCCTATAGTGTTAACACATTTGGAATGGCAATCGCCTCTACTCTCCCAAAGCGTGCAGCGCGACAATTCGCTTGCATACGGCTGCCTACTGGTGTCTTGAAGCGCTGGCGCGTCGAGGCGTATCCCCTATCAAAACGCAGCAGAGTAAATATTGGCCGTATTCAACCGGAATTCAGTTATATCACGGGCCGGGTTTGACCGCGTTTCTATGTTTTCTAGGTACTCTAGCTACTGTATACTGCCACTTGCTAACTCTTTCCACTCGCTTCTGTTTCAGGACGCCGGCGACGGCATCGACGGCATCGACGGGACACTCCAAAAGGTACGTCGAATTCTACTACACGTTTTTGTCCCTTAACTCTGTGTAACTTGGAATTGTTTTACCCTATAGTGTTAACACATTTGGAATGGCAATCGCCTCTACTCTCCCAAGGCGTGCAGCGCGACAATGCGCTTGCATACGGCTGCCTACTGGTGTCTTGAAACGCTGGCGCGTCGAGGCGTATCCCCTATCAAAACGCAGCAGAGTAAATAATGGCCGTATTCAACCGGAATTCAGTTATATCACGGGCCGGGTTTGACCGCGTTTCTATGTTTTCTAGGTACTCTAGCTACTGTATACTGCCACTTGCTAACTCTTTCCACTCGCTTCTGTTTCAGGACGCCGGCGATGGCATCGACGGGACACTCCAAAAGGTACGTCGAATTCTACTACACGTTTTTGTCCCTTAACTCTGTGTAACTTGGAATTGTTTTACCCTATAGTGTTAACACATTTGGAATGGCAATCGCCTCTACTCTCCCAAGGCGTGCAGCGCGACAATGCGCTTGCATACGGCTGCCTACTGGTGTCTTGAAACGCTGGCGCGTCGAGGCGTATCCCCTATCAAAACGCAGCAGAGTAAATAATGGCCGTATTCAACCGGAATTCAGTTATATCACGGGCCGGGTTTGACCGCGTTTCTATGTTTTCTAGGTACTCTAGCTACTGTATACTGCCACTTGCTAACTCTTTCCACTCGCTTCTGTTTCAGGACGCCGGCGACGGCATCGACGGGACACTCCAAAAGGTACGTCGAATTCTACTACACGTTTTTGTCCCTTAACTCTGTGTAACTTGGAATTGTTTTACCCTATAGTGTTAACACATTTGGAATGGCAATCGCCTCTACTCTCCCAAGGCGTGCAGCGCGACAATGCGCTTGCATACGGCTGCCTACTGGTGTCTTGAAACGCTGGCGCGTCGAGGCGTATCCCCTATCAAAACGCAGCAGAGTAAATAATGGCCGTATTCAACCGGAATTCAGTTATATCACGGGCCGGGTTTGACCGCGTTTCTATGTTTTCTAGGTACTCTAGCTACTGTATACTGCCACTTGCTAACTCTTTCCACTCGCTTCTGTTTCAGGACGCCGGCGACGGCATCGACGGCATCGACGGCATCGACGGGACACTCCAAAAGGTACGTCGAATTCTACTACACGTTTTTGTCCCTTAACTCTGTGTAACTTGGAATTGTTTTACAAGACTCAATTCATTTCCGGGCTATTTCTCTGCAACCGCTTTTTGGAATTTTATGAAACTTCATAGGAAGGATCACCACCAAGTGTAGATGCGCATATCGTGTTTGCGTTCCGGTTGGATGATTTTTCACGGAGTTATGGCCCTTTACCCCACCATCCGGCTATGTATGACTAAATTCATTTTTCCGGGCTATTTCTCTGCAACCGCAACAGAAAAGACAGTTACAATATGCCAGGAAGCGTTGCAACCCAACCAATAAGACCCCCAAAGCGGGGGACCATAATTCTCTGAATTTGCTTGTTGATACTGATATTCAAATTGTCTGAGTCAAAGATAATACTGTGAGTTATGATATGTGTCAGGGGTTGGGGCGGGGATATTAATCACCTTTAGTGATAGTTCTAGTTTTTATTAGCTCACCTATGCACAAAGTGCAAGGTGAGCTTTTGTGATCGCCTACCGTCCGTCGTCGTCGTCGTCCGTTCACATTTTTCTACAAACGACTTCTCCTCCTAAACCAATTAACCAAATTCAAAATAATTTTACAGGAATGTTCCTTGGGTGGATCTCTTTCAAACTTGTTCAAAGAATTTTATTCCATGAAGAACTTTGGTTGCCACGGCAACAAAGAAGGGGAACATTCCGATCATTGTCCGATTGTATTTTCTATGGATGCGGATTTAAATGACACCAACAGTCATGAATGTGTATTTTATCACAAGAAAGTATGAAACTGTGAAAAGAAACGTGATCTTTTGTGCTTACTTGAAAGTAAACGTGAGTCGTTTGAAATGTTGCATAATGATTTTGTAAATAATGACTGTTCTATTGATCATAGTATTAATAATTTATCAGACTTGATTCATGACATTTCCTTCTCGGTGTTTAGAAAATCTTACCGGTGTGATAATGCCCAGGCTTCTCATTCTTATACCAGTAATACCCTAACCCTAACCCATAATGCTTGGTTTGATAATAATTGTGAAAACGCTAAACGTGATTTTTTTTAAATGTAAGAGAATGTTTAAAAGTAATCCTACTGAAAACAGTAGACATGATTTTCTCCGTAGCAGAAATCAATATACAAAGAAAAAAGAAAAATATAAACACAATGTAAAACACGGTAATATTTTCTCTTCTATATGTAAAAGAATCCGAAAAAGTTTTGGAAACATCTTAAAAAACTTCGAAATAGCAAATCATCTACATCAGGCCAAACCGCAGAGGATTTTGTAAAGTATTTTAGCGAAATAAATTCGAATGAGGGTGTGTATCTTCCTGTGATGATAATTCGTCTGATTTTGAAATAAACATGTTAAGCTGTGAAGCAGTTTTTAATTTGAAATAGTAAATATATTACATTGTGGTTTATGATAAGACAGGTTGAAAATAAAATAAAACCAGTTTAGAGACTTAAGAAATGGTAGAAAAATGTTTTTCTCCGTGTGCAAAGAAGTGTCTGGTTAGCCCTACGATTGAATCCATATCAGGATAAATGGACCAGTTGTACTGGTGAATTACCAAGGAAACGCCGTGATATAACTGAAATATTGTTGAAAGTGGCGGTAAACATAATACATGTTCACACTATTGACATATAAACCTGTTCACACTATTGACATATTAACATGTTCACACTATTGACATATTAACATGTTTACAAATTTACATGTTGTATCCTGACACATTTATATGTTTTAATATTTACATATTTACACGATTAAGTGTTAACATATTTACATGTTAGACTATCTAAGAGAGAAATGACTGTGGCTTGAGGCAGATAGAAGCGGATGTATATAGTTAGATATGAGTTAGTTAGTTAAGCTGTGATCGAAGTTTCCAGTTAGAAAGAGAAGACAAGTTACAATTAGAGCGTATATCACATGTCGTCAAAATATGGAACGAAATGGATGGGGAAATTGTAATATACAAGTTGATATTCTTACTTGTAAAGTAAATGTATCATATGTGTTAATAAAGGCATAACATTATAGAAAAGTAAATGTTGTTTGTTGATCACAGTTGAACATAAGATGCAAACACACCGCCTGAATTTTGTGTAACATAAGAAAATGTCGTTATGTAATATATTAGACTTTCTGAATTGGTTCCGTGACCAGGATATGCTTTCATAACGTGGCGGGCAAAGCTTTAAGATCAGTGATAAATGGAACCCTTTGACATTTTTTTAATCTCGCCTTTCAACAATTGAGCCACTTTACATGAAAACTGGCCATTTGAGGAGTTGAATTTTACCCTTTGCTGCTTTCTGATGCCTCTGCAGCCGACGAGTTTTGAAAACAAAAGGAGAAATTGCTCATAATGTTTTCAATTCTTTTCAACAGTTAAACTTTCATTTATAGAGAATTGTCCTTTTTTGGTCTAGATATTTTCAAAGTCTTCTACTGCATATTTGTTGTAGACGGGAAAGGGTCAATTATCAATTCCAATAACATTTTATAGATATATAACATGTAGTTACTTTTGGGTGATAATGGTTCTCCAGAGAGGCTTTCAGTGATGGTCTATGAGGGTGAACAGTGATGGTCTATAAGGCTTTCAGTGATGGTCTATGAGGGTGAACAGTGATGGTCTATAAGGCTTTCAGTGATGGTCTATGAGGGTGAACAGTGATGGTCTATGAGGGTGAACAGTGATGGTCTATGAGGGTGAACAGTGATGGTCTATGAGGGTGAACAGTGATGGTCTATGGGGCTTTCAGTGATGGTCTATGAGGGTGAACAGTGATGGTCTATAAGGGTGAACAGTGATGGTCTATAAGGCTTTCAGTGATGGTCTATGAGGATGAACAGTGATGGTCTATGAGGCTTTCAGTGATGGTCTATGAGGGTGAACAGTGATGGTCTATAAGGGTGAACAGTGATGGTCTATGAGGCTTTCAGTGATGGTCTATGAGGCTTTCAGTGATGGTCTATGAGTGTGAACAGTGATGGTCTATAAGGGTGAACAGTGATGGTCTATGAGGCTTTCAGTGATGGTCTATGAGGGTGAACAGTGATGGTCTATGAGGGTGAACAGTGATGGTCTATAAGGGTGAACAGTGAAGGTCTATGAGGGTGAACAGTGATGGTCTATGGGGGGTTGAACAGTGATGGTCTATGAGGCTTTCAGTGATGGTCTATGAGGGTGAACAGGGAAGATCTTATTCAGACTACATGGAGATGCTGACTGATCTTGGATTTTTCCTGGTCAAAGGTTGATCTGTTTATGATGCCACCCTATTAACACATTCCCACATACATCAAATCTGATGACTTTGAACAATTATAGGCAAAACAATGGTGAATCTCTAAATCTCTATATAGGGAAGTATAGAATAATTTTTTGAGTAGGGTACACAACATTGTGGCAAGTGGAGAAATTGCGCATCATGAGCAATTTATTCTTTTGCCACAATGTTTTCAAAAGTTGTCTGCTGTAGAGGTGTCAGAAGACGTCTCTGTATGTGGTAAAGGGTTAATTTTATTGTTATATTTCTATCCAGCTGAAGTATCAGGCTCCTTGTCATCTAACACACCATTCTCAGACTCCCAGACATCAGACACCACATCTACACAATCAAACACATGGGAATCTTCTGTACAGACAGAGATGGGCGTGGCACAGTATGATTTTGTGGGTCAGGGTGATAACGAGTTGACATTTAGTTGTGGAGATAGTATAGAACTACAGGAGCATGTAACAGATGCCGAGGACTGGCGTTATGGCGTACTTGATGGAAAACGAGGAATTTTTCCGGCTGCTTTTGTTTTACCAGAAAGTTGATGATTTGTGTGTAAACTGATGTCAGTCAACCATTACTATCATCTCTTACATGAAACCTTAATTAGATGAGATAAGAAAACTTTATCACAAGGTTTTTAGAGTTGTACAATAAGTGTCCCGAATTCAACTAGTGACAGCAAATGTCAATATCCTATGGGACATTTTCCTCAATAGATGAAATCCTTCAATTTTAAAAAATTGTAATAAGAAAAGAAAAAAATTGCATGACACTTAAATGTCTGCATCTCATTTTGAATTTTTGCAGGTCTGATCACAAATTGATGGCTTAGCGTGAAATGGTTGTAACTGTATGTAATTGAAGAAGCAGTTACAACTGTTTCACACTGAGTCGATGAAATTCAACAGTAAAAGTAAAATGTTTACAAAGGTAGTTGAATGATGAATCAAGAAAAGTCCTACCAAAATTATATTTTTATGAAAATGTTGTTTATGATTTAGTTTTTCTGTGACTGGGTTATATTGATATTATATTATTAACCTTTGCCCACTGATATCTAAACTGCAGCAGATGACTTTGAAGAGGTTTAGACCAAAACATTGAAACTCTATAAATCAAAACATTGTGGAAAAAGGAAACATATCTCATTTTGAGCAATTTCTCCTTTTGTCATAATGTTGCCAAAAGTCGATTTCTGCAGGTGGGAAAAGAATAGCGCTCATTATGAATAATGTTTCTTGTTTTTTATACCCTTGTTTTCTTCGTAGTTTACAATTTTATGATTTGCTTAGATTTTATAATCTTTTCTTCAGAGAAATTTTGACTTAAACTTTATTACGGTAATCATTGGATTAGATATTTTGATAAACTTTTAAAAACAAAGTGTGATAGAATCTTGCCATTTACCTTTCAAAAGTATAATTATTTTTGATATGTGGATATTTTTGAAAGGATTATTCAATGGCTTGATCATTTATATATTCCCTGACAATGAAGTCAATGGGTGAGTGTTATACTAGTTTCCCCATGTTTGTCTGTAGACAAAATCGGTTAACCCTTTACCACATACAACAAATCTGCAGCAGATGACTTTGAAAACTTACCCGAACAAAATTGAAAACTCCCTTTAGATGAAAGTACGATACTTGAATAGGGTTGAAAACATTGTGACAAAAGGAGAAATTGCTTGTTTTGATCAATTTCTTCTTTTGTCGCCATGTTTTCAATAAACCGTCTGCGTCGGAAAGCGTCTTTATTAGTTAAAGGGTTAAAGTCAGTTATCTTTCAAGCTAGGATGATGATACTTCACACATTGTTTTATGGTCAATAAGTTAACCCTTTCCAACATACAATAAACCAGCAGCAGTCGACTTAAAAAACATCTATACAAAATTATGGAAAATCTATATAAGGGGAAGTGAAATTATTGAAAAGAGTTGAAAACATTGAGGCAAAATAAATCTTAGTATCAATCTGGAAAGGTCACACAGATTATGCTTAAAACAGATTCGGGGATTGAAAAGTAGATCGAGGACAGATATTGTCATCGGGTGATCCGATTTCACCATATATCTTTATGCTCTGCTCCTAAATCCTAAATATTAAGATAAAAAATAATAAGAATATTACAGGCTTAACGATCGGAATTCTACTACACGTTTTTGTCCCTTAACTCTGTGTAACTTGGAATTGTTTTACCCTATAGTGTTAACACATTTGGAATGGCAATCGCCTCTACTCTCCCAAGGCGTGCAGCGTCATCTTTGTCAGAGCTGTTTGGCAAGAATGTTGTTTTATAAATCCTGACTGTCCTATATGAAGCTGAACTAATCAGACAAAAGGAACAAGGACTAAAGGAACTTTTGTCTGAGACCCTTACAATAGATGTTGATGACCTATGTAAAATTAGAAATGTTGAGGCCTTTTTTTTTTAAAGTTGTCGGACGTATGCTGCAGGTATTTAGTATACATTTGGGAAAAGGTTAATTGGAAAGCTTTTTTTATAGGAGCCAGATATTCATATGACAGGAAGAGTTTCAGAGACCGGCTAAGAATATGTTTGAAGATGGTCACCTACCAGTTCCTGTACTTGTTTCTTGGGTCTAATGATGTTCTTGTGAAAGATACTGTGTTCTATAGGTTGGTGAGATTTTACATGTATTCCTTTTTTGGGGGGTGGGGGAATCTAGTGTTATTAGCTCTACTGGCCAAAGGCCAGAAGGGCTTATGTCGTGGCGATTTGTCCGTCGTCCGTGCATGCGTGCGTCCGTCCGTAAACAATTTCTTGTTAACACGATAGTCTTTATTTTTTATTGCATCTCAATCAAACTTATACAGTAGTTAGATATCCATGAGAGCTCGGTTCCTTTCGAAAACCAGCCAGATCCGCCCATGCATGACTGGATTATGGCCCTTGAAATTGTCAAAATTGCTATAATAGAGCTTGTTAACACGATACAGTCTTTATTTTTTATTGTATCTCAATCAAACTTATACAGTAGTTAGATATCCATGAGAGCTTGGTTCCTTTCGCAAACCAGCCAGATCCGCCCATGCATGACTGGGTTATGGCCCTTGAAATTGTCGAAATTGCTATAATACAGCTTGTGAACACAATAGAGGATCCATTTACTATCTGATCTTCACTAAACTTAGATGATAGTTAAATATTTACGAGAGCTCGGTTCCTTTCGAAAACCAGCCAGATCCGCCCATGCATGACTGGATTATGGCCCTTGAAATTGTCAAAATTGCTATAATACAGCTTCTTGAAATCGTCAAAATTGCTATAATACAGCTTGTGAACACAATAAAGTCTTCAAGATCCATGCCAGTAGAGCATTGTTGTTTATTAGCTCACCTATGCACAAAGTGCAAGGTGAGCTTTTGTGATCACTCACCGTCCGTCGTCGTCGTCGTCGTCCGTCCACATTTCCTACAAACGACTTCTCCTCCTAAACCAATTAACCAAATTCAAAATAATTGTACAGGAATGTTCCTTGGGTGGATCTCTTTCAAACTTGTTCAAAGAATTCTATTCCATGCAGAACTTTGGTTGCCACGGCAACAAAAAAGGGGAAATTAACCAAAACTTAAAAAATCTTCCCGGGGGGTCACTTGTTTTTCATAGACTCATATAGGGAAAAAACTTAAAAAATCTTCTTGTCTGAAAGTAGAATGCCCATGCCTTTGATATTTGGTATGTAGCATCATCTAGTGAACCTCTACCAAGATTGTTCAAATTATAGCCCTGGGGTCAAAAATGACCCCTCCCCGGGGGTCACTTGTTTTTCATAGGCTCGTATAGGGAAAAACTTAAAAAATCTTCTTGTCTGAAAGTAGAAGGCCCATGCCTTTCATATTTGGTATGTAGCATCATCTAGCAAACCTCTACCAAGATTGTTCAAATTATAGCCCTGGGGTCAAAAATGACCCCTCCCCGGGGGTCACTTGTTTTTCATGGACTCATATAGGGAAAAACTTAAAAAATCTTCTTGTCTGAAAGTAGAAGGCCCATGCCTTTGATATTTGGTATGTAGCATCATCTAGTGAACCTCTACCAAGATTGTTCAAATTATAGCCCTGGGGTCAAAAATGACCCCTCCCCAGGGGTCACTTGTTTTTCATAGACTCATATAGGGAAAAAACTTAAAAAATCTTCTTGTCTGAAAGTAGAAGGCCCATGCTTTTGATATTTAGTATGTAGCATCATCTAGTGAACCTCTACCAAGATTGTTCAATTTATAGCCCTAGGGTCAAAAATTACCCCTCCCCGGGGTCACTTGTTTTTCGTAGACTCGTATACGGAAAAGAACACTTTAAACTTTTTAAGTTTGATTAAATGAGGTGAGCGATATAGGACCATCATGGTCCTCTTGTTTTATAATAATGTTGACTGAGAAGCATGAATACAGCACACTACAGTGAAATAATTGTATGGAGTAAAGTAGATTAAAAGGTGTTTATACCACCACTTTGAAAAGTGTTTTTTTTATACATGATCTGATGCAAGATTTGAAAAGGTAACACTTCAAGGCGATTCATTTAAAAGAACATGCATATGTAAAAGCCAATATAAGTCAGACTGCAATGTTTTCAAACCGGGCTAACGGTAATATCAGGGATGTGATACTCGTACTTGTACTTACTGGAGTACCAATTTTCAAGAACTCAGCAGTATAATGCCAGTATTCAGTACTTGTCTTAAATTATGAGTACACATACTCATACTTACTTCAGTACTGAAGCAAAATGGCCAGTACTTATGAGTACTTCCATACTAGTTAAAGCCTTGGTAGAAATACCTGTAAACTACAGTACATTCAATAAGCACCTTTATATGTACCTGTATACATTGCATTATAATAGTAATCTGCTAATAGCTACCAATTATGGTATTATCACCTTTACAAACAGGCAGATTTCATTTTCACAAATTGGTGAATAGAAGTCAACTATAAATGGTATTTTAACACTTTCCCTCATACAACATTTCTGCAGCAGACGACTTTGAACATATTTTGTCAAAAAATAGAATATCTCTATAACTGAATGGATAACCTATGACTAAAAGTGGAAAACATTGTGTCAAAAGGAGAAATTGCTGTTTTGAGCAATTTCTTCTTTTGTCACTATGTTTTCAAAAAGCTGTCTGCTGCAGAGGCGTCAGAAAGCGTCCATATGAGGGAAAGGGTTAATGAAAGCAAGCTTAGAGAGTAACTTGCTCAAGATTTGCAGATCACTTTTGCAGTCTTTGTGAGAAGCTTTATCCGAAGTACAACATGCCTTCCAGGAATATTGGAATATTTATGAATATATTCCTGAAATGATGTTTTCTGGGCTTGTCTACTGTAAAGTTCTGACAATATGCATTACTAAATTTATTCTATATAATATTTGAATAACATGTTTTTATTTGTGACCCATCATTGTCTACATTTAGACAGTTTTATACCATATAAGAATAATTAGTACTCAGTACTTACTTGAGTACACATACAAAAGTGAGTACTCCTTAAGCATCCAGTACTCTATACTTACTCGAGTACAACCCCCAATACTCGACCTTAACATAAAGGTAAACAGAAAACTTGATATGATATTATAATTATTCTATATATTCATAGGAACGTAACAGAAGTTTGTGACATGGTTCATGAGCTCTCTCCGTGCTTAGAGATTGTTCTTTGTGAGATTCTTCCAAGAGGACCAAACCAACGGAAGTGTACTACCTACCCAGACCAGAAGTTAGTACTGATACGAAAGTGGATCAAGGGGGCCAACATCATGCTACAGGACATCAGCCTTCATACACCTTATGTCAGGTTCCTGAGTTGTGGGAATTTTTTGGTAGGTTTTATTTTACTGTAATTGTTTGAAAATTGTGTGTGTGTGTGTGTGTGTGTGTGTGTGTGTATATCACACACAAATCTGCATGTCTGTCTAAATAAGAAATTTAATGTTTTAACCTTTCGTTCTAGCATACATGCATGTTTTTATGAATCTGTAGCAGACTACTTCTGAAAACATGGTGGCAAAAACTCTCTTGCCACAATGTTTTGAACTCAATTTTAACAATGATAGTACATTGTACTTACTTTTATTGAGATTTTCCAAATTGTTCCTAGATTCGTTGCATGTGGGATAGAGTTAATAACATTTACACATAAACTAAAGTGCTTACTTGGCAACATTTCATGATCTGTGAGTCTTTCAAATTCATAATATGCCACAATACAGATATCTATTAAGATTTATGTACATGTAACTTGTTTTAAATTAGAGAAAACTGTTTTGGTTTGTTAATATTTCAAAATGCATGAATACAGAATCAAGCTGTTCAATAGTGTCAGATTCAGATTTAAAAAAATCAAGCTTTTATTTTGACGATATTTACAGATAAATATTGTTCAGAATTAGAATGATTTATATACTTATACATTTTCATTAGGATATTTAAATGTGTTTTCTGCCTCGCTTGGCAAGATGACATATCAGAATCATTCTCTGTCATTTGTCTCTTCACCTTTTCAGGTGCCGATTTATTTAAAGTCAATGCCTGTGCTCTTTCAAACTCAAACTAAATTAAACCATTTATTATTTATTATTTGTCTAATGATTTTGTTGCACCTTTGTCAAATAAGCATAATATATTATTTAAATATTCATTGTAGTAGCTTAATGATATTTTGTAGACATTTCCATCACATTGAGGTGTGTAAAGTTTAATCATAACTATCATGTGATGTCATTGCTTTGAATTTTGTATTATAAAATGTATGTATGCTGTTCCATTGACTGGGGGATTGACACATTTGTACTTTATTTTTGTTTGCCTGAATTTATTTTATTTTCAAATCATGTGTGATTAAATTATCTGTAGGCTAAAGACCATCTTTCAGTAGATGGACTTCACTTGAACAAAGAGGGTGCCAAATTTTGTTATGACCATATCCAGAAGCATAATAATGACAGCACATCACTGTGTGCCTACCAGAACAAGCCAGAATTGACAACTCTTGATTGGCCAGCTTTAGGAAACGTAGTTGATAACGATCAAATTGATACAGTCTGCACAGCTCTATATTCAGATATTACCCGCATAAAGGTAAATTTTTGTTGAGATAAATGTGTCTTTAAACCCTCCTTCCTGACCTGCATACAATAAATCTGCAGCAGACAACTTTTAAAACATGTAGGCCAAAAGAATCTACATCTAAATAAATGAAGTATAATAAATTGAAATTATTGTTGCAAAAGGCTGATTAGCTTAGTGTGAGCAATTTCTTCTTTTGCATAATGCTTTTAAATGTCTGCAGAAGTGTCTATAAGTGGGAAAGGGTTAATGAATACAAATTTAAACATAATATATTTTTCACTTTCCATACTTTTGCAACTAGCTTCAAAATTGAATCCAATGTTAAAACTGCGGACTGGTGATGCTCTTGAGTTTTACAAGTGAATGTCATGTGTTTGTGTATGTACAATAAACAATTGATAAAACCATGAATTATTTACTATGTATGATCACTGCATGTTATCACAGTAAAATAACTTGTTATATTAAAATTTGTGTATAGGTTTTAAAATTTTCTTGATGATTATAGTGCTTTGAAGAGACTCATATTGAAGAAGTGAAGTGCAAGAAACCCGTGTGGTGTGTTAAGAAGAAGGTAATCATGATTCAGTGCCTCTTTATTCTTTATGTCAGGTTGCAAAATTTATGTTTGGGTGTTAACTTTTTCCCACATTCAGAAGCAAGTGTAGTGGACGACTTTTGAAAATATTGATATTGCTCATAATGATTTTCCTACTTTATTCAATAAAATTCTTACATTTTAATGGATTTGCAATATATTTCCATAGAGGTTTTCAAAGTTGTTGGCAGCAGAATTGTTGTTTGTTGGACAGTGAGGGTTAAAACTGTAACCATTTTGTGTTGCCTGCCTTGCCAATGTCATGTGTGACTAATTTGATCACAACAAATGTTTTTGTTAAGCTTTCCTATTAAATTAGTCTTACTAGATTCAAATTATTCTTTGCATAAATTACATACTATCACAATATACCAAGTTATTCAAGTACAAATTTCTATAACACAGAAAATTGAACATTTAAGATTCACTATTTTGTTCATTTGGAGTAGTTTCAACTTCACCAAATGTTCAAGTTCAAGTCATATGAGTCATTAAATGTTGTCTGCTTGTCAAATTATTATATTCTAGGAATGGAAATTGAGAAAAACAATTTAATTTTGTTTTATCATGAACCTTTTAACACATTTTATTTTTTTGTTAATCAACTTTCAGTTTACAACGAAGGTCAATCTAAGGTAGGTATTGTTGTGTTGATGTTTAGTTATGCTCTTGTTAAATAGTGTTTTGTGATTTTTAATGTTTTTAGTTATTTATATTTGTGAAGAAAATTCCTCTTAAGAATATTATTACTTCATATTATTGTCACATTGTTACTTATTACATTTACTTCTTAACCTTTTCCCACCTATATATGCATTTGGACGCATCTGCAGCAGAAGACTTTTGAAAATATTGTTACCAAAGGAGAAATTGCTCAAAACAAGCAATTTCTCCTTCATCCACAATATTTTCAATCTTTTTCAGTAATTATACCTTCACTTATAGAGATTTTCCATATGTTTGAGTATTTATTTTCAAAGTCTTCTGCTGCAATGATGGCTATGAATTCATGGTTCAAGGCAGAGGACTGTTGTTTGTAGGAATCATGATTAATGGCCAAAACTTTTATATATAAATGTATGTTGATCAAATAATGACCCTTTTTACCTGTTTCACTGCAGTTATACTGTATGTTATCAAACAATTGGACTACATGGTAAATAAAGAGGTTTATGAAACTTGGTGTGTGATACAGAACTATTATGGATTATTCTAATCATGTAATATTTAGTTTATTAGAAGGTCAAGATCACACGTTACTTCAATTTCACATGTCAAAAAGCTATGAAATTGCCTTCTTACCAGTAGGGGACTTCTACAATATTTCATTAATTTGTTGATGTTAATAATATTATTATTATTTGAAATTGGAACTTGACATTTGATGTGTGCAGTTTATATATGGAAAAACTGAATGGCCTGCAAGCATAAAATGTTTTGATAGGGAATACGCCTCGACGCGCCAGCGTTTCAAGACACCAGTAGGCAGCCGTATGCAAGCGAATTGTCGCGCTGCACGCCTTGGGAGAGTAGAGGCGATTGCCATTCCAAATGTGTTAACACTATAGGGTAAAACAATTCCAAGTTACAGAGAGTTAAGGGACAAAAACGTGCAGTAGAATTCCACGTACCTTTTGGAGTGTCCCGTCGATGCCGTCAATGCCGTCGCCGGCGTCCTGAAACAGAAGCGAGTGGAAAGAGTTAGCAAGTGGCAGTATACAGTAGCTAGAGTACCTAGAAAACATAGAAACGCGGTCAAACCCGGCCCGTGATATAACTGAATTCCGGTTGAATACGGCCATTATTTACTCTGCTGCGTTTTGATAGGGAATACGCCTCGACGCGCCAGCGTTTCAAGACACCAGTAGGCAGCCGTATGCAAGCGAATTGTCGCGCTGCACGCCTTGGGAGAGTAGAGGCGATTGCCATTCCAAATGTGTTAACACTATAGCGTAAAACAATTCCAAGTTACAGAGAGTTAAGGGACAAAAACGTGCAGTAGAATTCCACGTACCTTTTGGAGTGTCCCGTCGATGCCGTCGATGCCGTCGCCGGCGTCCTGAAACAGAAGCGAGTGGAAAGAGTTAGCAAGTGGCAGTATACAGTAGCTAGAGTACCTAGAAAACATAGAAACGCGGTCAAACCCGGCCCGTGATATAACTGAATTCCGGTTGAATACGGCCATTATTTACTCTGCTGCGTTTTGATAGGGAATACGCCTCGACGCGCCAGCGTTTCAAGACACCAGTAGGCAGCCGTATGCAAGCAAATTGTCGCGCTGCACGCCTTGGGAGAGTAGAGGCGATTGCCATTCCAAATGTGTTAACACTATAGGGTAAAACAATTCCAAGTTACAGAGAGTTAAGGGACAAAAACGTGCAGTAGAATTCCACGTACCTTTTGGAGTGTCCCGTCGATGCCGTCGATGCCGTCGCCGGCGTCCTGAAACAGAAGCGAGTGGAAAGAGTTAGCAAGTGGCAGTATACAGTAGCTAGAGTACCTAGAAAACATAGAAACGCGGTCAAACCCGGCCCGTGATATAACTGAATTCCGGTTGAATACGGCCATTATTTACTCTCTGGTTTCCTGCTCTCGAGACGAACACTTTGACCACGTACATGTAGACGGTATACTACTAGTAACAATACTAATTATAAAAATAACCAAGTATCTAGCGTGTAGACATAAGCCTCCCATTCACTGTCTTTTGCCTTCTTTATGAATGAACTGAATCATTGTAAATATCATTGCTTATTAGATAACGGCTTAGTGTAGGAGGACCTCTTGCTCATTATTCCATCTGTTGGGCACTCTTAAAGATATTATAGTTTGTTAGTTACAGGCCAATTACCTGCTGGAAACTCTTAAAGCCTTATCACTATATATGGCCTTGTTAAAAGGCGATCCAAATATTTATGAATCACTTTCCAAATTAGATTGATTATAAAAACGGCAAAGTATATGAGGCGGGCCAAATACTTGAGAATAATTTTACAAATAAGATTGATTATATAATAACGGCTAATTACCTAAGGACCTCCTGCTCATTACTGTCATAGCTCTTCTGGTGGGTACCCTTAAAAGCCTCCCATTCACCGTCAAAGTCCCTATTCAAGGGGGAGCCGAATACGGCGATGGCCAAACACGCTGCAACTGTTAGACGGAACATCTGAAAAGACAAATATATCAAATACTGAATGAGAACTTAATTATGTGGACTATTTACTTTGGCTATTTTTGCGATACACGTCAATTCCGCTAAATCCGAACGACCATATATATGTTATATTCTTTGTTAATGTTTATTGTGATTTGTACCAATTCAAGCACGACTTTGTAATCATAGTGACCAAAACCTGAAGAATCTCCATTAAAGATAGCTTAATTGTTCAATATAGTCTTCTGCTGCTGTTGCGTCAAAATGCGTCTGCATTTGGGAAAGGGTTAAACATTGCAGACCTGTAGCCCGTTGCCACGTGCAGACGCATTTTGATATTCATGTTCCAGACGACTAGTGAAAATATTGAGGCTGTGTCAAATACTAGTAATTTCATTTACAATGCGTTTCCAAATTTGGGCCAAGATCTTTTCACAGTCGTTTGCTACAAATTTGTTGTATGTGAGGGCTGTGTTAATCCTTTTCCAAACACAAGAAATCTGCAGCAGACGACTTTAAAAAATCTCTATACATAACATTCTAATTATTGAAAAGAGTTGAAAGACATCGCGGCAAAAGGAAACATTGCTAATTATAAGCATTTCCCCCTTTTGTCACAATGTTTTTTTCTAAAGTTGTTTGCTGCAGATGCGTCAGAAAGCGTCTGTATGAGGAGGATTAGTTAATGATGGTCATTATGGTTCACACTAACTCTCCAGGGGTGACGAGAATACTTGCATAAAATGGCAGCCAATAGAGTATTTTAGCCCGTCGTGAAGTCCCAGAGGTCAGCTTTCCAATGGCGTCGCCTGGTTACCGACTATGATCCCATCCATGGAAAAATGTGCAAGGTGACTCAGCAATATAGTTTCCGATCAACCAGTACATCTGTACTTATCGGAAAGCTTCTACCAACCATATGTACGTAATATTGATTAGAATGTGCGGATGGCTAATTTGAATATACAATATTCACAAAAAATAACGTGTACCTTTTCTCACGGATTGGTGCATTTAATGAGACGCGTCACGCGAGATTTGGGTTATTATAGCATACCCATAGTTAGATCATATAGAGTAGTATGAGTGTTCAACATTTGGGTTAGTATAGCATACCAATAGCTAGATCATATAGAGTAGTATGAGTGTTAAACATTTGGGTTATTATAGCATACCAATAGCTAGATCATATAAAGTAGTATGAGTGTTAAACATTTGGGTTATTATAGCATACCCATAGCTAGATCATATAGAGTAGTATGAGTGTTAAACATTTGGGTTATTATAGCATACCAATAGCTAGATCATATAAAGTAGTATGCGTGTTAAACATTTGGGTTATTATAGCATACCCATAGCTAGATAATATAGAGTAGTATGAGTGTTAAACATTTGGGTTACTATAGCATAGCAATAGCTAGATCATATAGAGTAGTATGCGTGTTAAACATTTGGGTTATTATAGCATACCCATAGCTAGATCATATATAGTAGTATGAGTGTTAAACATTTGGGTTATTATAGCATACCAATAGCTAGATCATATAGAGTAGTATGAGTGTTAAACATTTGGGTTATTATAGCATACCAATAGCTAGATCATATAGAGTAGTATGCGTGTTAAACATTTGGGTTACTATAGCATACCAATAGCTAGATCATATAGAGTAGTATGAGTGTTAAACATTTGGGTTATTATAGCATATCCATAGCTAGATCATATAGAGTAGTATGAGTGTTAAACATTTGGGTTACTATAGCATACCCATAGCTAGATCATATAGAGTAGTATGAGTGTTAAACATTTGGGTTATTATAGCATATCCATAGCTAGATCATATAGAGTAGTATGAGTGTTAAACATTTGGGTTACTATAGCATACCAATAGCTAGATCATATAGAGTAGTATGCGTGTTAAACATTTGGGTTTATATAGCATATCCATAGCTAGATCATATAGAGTAGTATGCGTGTTAAACATTTGGGTTATTATAGCATACCCATAGCTAGATAATATAGAGTAGTATGAGTGTTAAACATTTGGGTTATTATAGCATATCCATAGCTAGATCATATAGAGTAGTATGAGTGTTAAACATTTGGGTTATTATAGCATACCCATAGCTAGATCATATAGAGTAGTATGCGTGTTAAACATTTGGGTTATTATAGCATATCCATAGCTAGATCATATAGAGTAGTATGCGTGTTAAACATTTGGGTTATTATAGCATACCCATAGTTAGATCATATAGAGTAGTATGAGTGTTAAACATGAGGCGCTACAATTCTAGTTGTTTTGTCAGAAGCTACATCTGATGCTATACTTCGTGCGATCGAACTGTTAAGACTCTGATGATACTGTGAGTACAGGGTGTATGTGCAGGTTTACCCGAGTTTTCGATTTGAACAGATGTAACAATAGGACCCCGATATCGCAAGACGCGGCTTAACATAACTGGTTAATTCGAGTAGCGTAAATTGTTAAACACGTAATGTAGTAAATATGTTTATTATTTCATCCAGGGAAACATGATGTAAATTTGCTAAATGGTTTTTGATTAGTTCTCATTGCATGCTATTTTCACATGTGCCGATCCAGAGTAGTGGGAGAAAATAATTCAGAAAATAATCGAAATATGAAAAGTTTTATTTATATGTTGCGTCCGGCAGAAAGTTTATGTTTTTGTGGCGATTGGTTTGACAATCGCCACAATGCTAACAGAAACAACAACAACGAAAAATATTTACATAGTCGGTTTTGAACAATCGGTTGATATTTTTTTTCCTTACTGCAAACTAATTTACTCACATCCGTTATAGTTCCATCATTTATGCAGAGACGTGATTGATAATAATTATGTCAGTGCTACTTTGGTACCGGATTGTTACTAATATTTCAGTTTTATCGAGACATTATCTACATCGAGTTAAAATATGTATATATTATCTTCGTCATGATTTGGCAGATAATAAATATCATTGCGCGTTCTGCCTTGCAAATAACGGCAACTCTGATGATACTCAAATCTGGAAATTCCAAAAGGTTCTATAAATAGCTCGCGAGTCCAAAAACCAGAAGAGCTTGTAAATCTCAATATTATAAACGCTTTATTTTGTAGTTGTTTAAATATATGAAAGCGTCTAGATGATAAGACTGGTTTACAAAGGTTTAAAGGACACACGATGTCAGTGTGTACACAAGTTATGTATACACGTCTGCACGTTCTAGAGTCAATTAGCAATCAATGCTGACAGTGTAGCCTAATTTAGTTTGGAGATCGAGCATTATAATATATGCCTATATTTTTATAAATTGAACAGTTTGGCAAATAGTGAAATTGTGCTTTTGGAGCATGTTTTGTGTTTGTTTTTGCACTCACATTATTCGAAGCAGTTTAACAACCTCAGAGACATATAAATACACTGTGTTTATATGTCTCTGACAACCCTCAATCATGCAATGTGAAGGGAATAAATTGAACAGACCTGTTTAATATCGGACATCATTGAAACAAACACCAAATAATGGATACTGTTTTCTCTCCTTTCTTGATAATTTAGTCATTTCTAAAGTGTAAAATATATTTTATCTTAATATGGCCTAACGACCTGGTGATAAACATGTGATTAGCCGAACAATTTAGATTACAAATAGCCATTCTAATGAGCTAAAACGGTAGTCTATCGAATACCAACTAGATTTTTCATAACTTTGGAATGGCCTAATTTTGAACACATCATGACCAATTTCAGAACGTAACTAAATAATCACCAAGACAACATTCTGGCAAACTAACATTATTCTACTGTCAAAAGATGCAGGGTTGATACATTCTCAAATGTACCCGCACCAGAGTCATCGCAAGCCCTACACCGATATACTGCTTGGTACTTTGCAGGATTTTCCATACGATCGCCACTACAGTGCCATTGGCGCTTTGATTTATTCTGAGAACAGTGAAGGCTCAGACTGGCGCTCTCATATGTGTATAGTTTATTTTCTACCTACACATTGGAAGGTGCAAAACATGCAAAAAAGCCACGCGCAAATACAATAGCAGATTAAAAGGAGAATAAAAGCATTCATTGCCACCAACACTCAGAAAAGTCATATATCTATAAGACAAACACATTATCGGTTTTCTTTTCATACGCGTAATGGCTGTTTACATGTTCGATGTAGGGTACCGAAATCAGCCAACGTGTGCCGAATGATCGTTGCATGATTCATCAACAAGAAGTTGCGATTTTGGTTTATTTTCTGTTTACGTCGTCGGGCAAAATTGATAAATTGAAAAAGAGTTTTATGAGCGTTTATGAGCATTTAAGACCAAAAGACAGTCCATTTATATATTAAATTGAAATTAAATTTCCACTAAGAAGCCCCTTGCCATTAGATAGTCCCATTACCTATTTAAATTGAAAGACCATCGGATAAAATTATTGGACGTATATTCGGACGCTATTTTTTCCGGATACGTTATGCGAATTTCAAATTGAATTAAAGAATATTTGATAGTCAAGTTAGTTGTGTACGTCTGTTTGAACCAAAACATGTTCATAACAATGTTTAAATTAATGTTTAGCTCTGAAAATAAATAAGTTTTTAGGCAGAATGGACAAGTTAAACTGCTGTGAGATATGTTGCGAATGAACAGCAATACATTTTAAATAATGTCCACATACATATGCAGAAGACGATTTTTAAAAACACTGTTGAAAATGCAGTTTTTTTTTTTTAACTTTGTATACTTTGATAATTCCCCATAAATATTTTATCCAAATTTAGTTTAAATAGATAATATACTTTTTGCAATGAAAATGATTAATTTCCTAACAGTTACATGATGTAATATGTGAACTGACAAAACTTGAACAAATTCGACCAAGTCATGAAATTTGTGATCAGCAGCCACCTGTATTAAGCAGCCAGTTTTATCATGTCCCTTGGGTGGCTGCTGATCGCAAGTTTGACTATATATATATATATGTATCATGCATCCTAATTAAAACTTTTGAAATAATTGCCTATTTGCTGTCGGATATTTTCAGAGTATTTATGAGTTTTTTGTAGTAAAAATAAAGGGGCAATTTTGAAGTAAGAAAGGGACCATTATTCTTTGAAAGTTGTTGTGATTTTACTCCTTTCAGAAGTTGCCACTGCTATGTTTGTCCACAATTCCAAATGGCCTGAACAGTTTGTCTAGAGAGTTATCTGGGGATCATTTCTGAGAACTTATGTGGGGATGAGACAAACACTTTTCTAATTTCTAATATTTTGTAACTTTATTTCCTTTCTACAAGGTGGTAAAGGGTCACTTAAAGAGCATTTCTATCAAATTATCTTGAAAACAGACAAGTACTTATATGTACAGAGCAAAATTATTTTAAGTTTTACCACTTCATTCCTTTTCTGATGCTGCCCAGTGGCAACATTTTAATGAACCAATATGACTTGTACATATTTAGTTGAGGATCACCAAAGGAATAGTCTGCCACATTATCTTGAAATAAGAGAAACTCTTACAGAGCAGAAGCATTTTTTTAAGTTTTGTCAGTTACCCCTTTCTGATAGCACATGGTGGCTATGTTTTTTTCAACCCATTAAAATGGCTTGAACACATTTTGTAGAGGGTCAGAAATAATAATAATAATAATTAAGGAATAATTCTATTAAATTATTTTGATAAAAGACCAACATTGACAAGTTTTATCATTTTCCCTCCTTTCTGATGACCCAGTAACACAATTTATGATTTGAAATTAATTCTCTATGAATGTTTACACACAAACCAACAATTGAGCATTCTTTTGAAGTTTGAATACAATGGACCCAGTGGTTAAGAGGAACTATTGGCAGCATGACAAACGAACATAGGGTGATAACAATAGCTCATCTTGACCAGAAAACAAAATTCAACAATTTTTATTGTGGTAAGAATTATCCCTTGTTGTAAAAAATTGTTAAGACACAAAGCTTGTTTTAATGGGATTTTATGCCATTTTAATATTTTATATCAGCGACATTTAATTATTCATGATCCCTGTGTAAACAGAAGTCTAGGCTAGGAGATGTGCTTTCTCAAGGGCACTTCACCATGAGAGACAACAGAGTAAAATGATAAATTACAAGTACCCTTGAGTTATTAATTTAAATATTTCTAAAATACACTCGAAACTCCCAAGAATTGCAAGACAAGAAATAAAAGGGAAATAATGGAACAGATGAATAAGTTGATAAGAAAATAAGAAAATCATTGCTTAGGGTTGTTTTTAAGTACTAACTTTGTCTTCCTTGTACTTTCTGGGGTGAATAACAGTCTGCTTTCCTGGCCCTTTAACCTCTTGACTAGTACTCTTGGGCAATCCATGGCGTTTTATTATATGGTCAAGTAAAAAATCTTCCCTTGAACACTGTACATTACACTCTGGACATAAATATTGAGAAACCTGAATATAAAATTGAAATTTATTAACCCTTTTCCACATACAGACGCTTTCTGAAGCCTCTGCAACAGACAATTTTAGGAGAACAAAATTTAAGCAAATGGAAAATTACTCATAATGAGCATATTTCTCCATTTGATAATTTCAACCAGATGTTTTCCAAGTCGCTACTGCAAATTTGTCATATGTTGGAAAGGGTTCAAAACTAACCTTCTTAACCTTTTCCCACTTGTTGATGCATCTGCAGCTGAAGACTTTGGAAAACATTTTGCTACAATGTTTTCAACTATATGCAGTGATTAAACTTTCATTTCTAGAGATTTTCAATTGTTTTTATCTAGATGTTTGCTGCAGATTTGTTTCATGAGGGCAAGGGTTAATTTCATGTAATTAAATTTTTAATCATTTTAAAAGTATGAAAAGTTTCATGAATTAGGCAAAAGAAATCATGTTATTAATACACTTGTATTTTTTTTTATTCAAATATGTATCAACCAGTTATCAAAGCTGATTGGTTGGCATAAAAAACATTTCTATGCATGAATTAATTGTGATCAAAACTAGAAGTAACAGGAGTTAATATAGTATGGACAGGATGTCAATGAAGCCAGTGTAATTAGCAATGTTCCAACGGTCACTGGTCAATAACTGTCGGTTTCGATGACTGTAAATGGCAAACAGAATCCAAGGTAAATTTCATTGCCAAAACTTCACATATCTCTACCATGATTTGAGACACCAACAAATATGGAAGTGATAATACAGACATCTTTAATATGAGAGCTAAAAATGTACATATATAAAAACTAACTCATACCACAATGTGAGGCTTCTTTAAACCAGCCAACTGAACAGCAGTCTTCTGTGGCACTGTCCTTTTCTTTTCAAGTGAGCAACTGCGCTTCTGAAATGACAATGTATCAAAATAAAACCACTTCAGTTATGTCATTACATAACAAAGACCAATTTACCACTGTTTATCTTCTGTAGCCCTGAGCACTGTGAGGGGAAGCTGCCTCATTCAATAGAACTTTTATCATGGCATTCTAGGGCTGAATTTACCAATATTTTCCATGTAGGGAAGCCATTTCAGGTATGTCATTACATAACCAAGACCAATTTACCACTGTTTATCTTCTGCAGCCCTGAGCACTGTGAGGGGAAGCTGCCTCATTCAAAAGAACTTTTATCATGGCATTCTAGGGCTGAATTTACCAATTATTTTCCATGTAGAGAAGCCACTTCAGTTATGTCATTACATAACCAAGACCAATTTACCACTGTTTATCTTCTGCAGCCCTGAGCACTGTGAGGGGAAGCTGCCTCATTCAATAGAACTTTTATCATGGCATTCTAGGGCTGAATTTACAAATTATTTTCCATGTAGGGAAGCCACTTCAGTTATGTCATTACATAACAAAGACCAATTTACCACTGTTTATCTTCTGCAGCCCTGAGCACTGTGAGGGGAAGCTGCCTCATTCAATAGAACTTTTATCATGGCATTCTAGGGCTGAATTTACAAATTATTTTCCATGTAGGGAAGCCACTTCAGTTATGTCATTACATAACCAAGACCAATTTACCACTATTTATCTTCTGCAACACCGTGAGGGGAAGCCGCCTCATTCAGTAGAACTTTTATCATGGCATTTTTGGGCTTATTTTTACTTCTCCTGGAACACTGTTAAGAAAGCGTAGGAAAGCAAACACTTTCAACTTCAGTTATGTCATAAATTATGATGATGTTATACCCAAGGCCAATGGAAAATCTCTATAATTGTAGGTTTAATTACTGAAAGAATTTGAAAACATTGTGGCAAAAGGATAAATTGCTCATATTGAGCAATTTCTACTTTTGTCACGATGTTTTCAAAAGTCGTCTGTAGCAGTTGCGTCTATTGGTGGGAAAGGGTTAATTATCTTAACATAGATGCATCAGTTTGCATACATGCTTACCCAGGAACCCTAGCATCAAGAAGATTGATAAGGGTTTAACGCCGTTTTCAACAACTTTTCAGTCATATCACAGAGACCAGTTCACCTACTCATGCGTTTCCTGATTTTCCCAAACCAGTACACCACACAACATACTTTCCAAGCAACTGGCTGCTTTTCCACATAGATTGTTAAACAGCCCATTGGTGAAAGATGAATGACGCATGTCACAGTGAATTTTGTCAAACATCGGAAAGAATGTTGGCCGAGCTGGGATTCGAACTCGCACACCCTGGATTGACAGCCCGCGTCGCTACCGACTGAGCTACCGGGGCTCGGCCAAGATGACAGGACACTCCTGTCTTCAGTACTTCAGTTATATTCTAGCATTTTCAAATTTACCACTACCACGTTTTACCGTAATTACATACCTGTAAGGCTACCTAATTATAAGACTGGTTTCCATTCTGGCTACCCTCAGAAAGCGTCTATATGAGGGAAAGGGTTAAACAGTAATTCAGTTATACATGTATTCAGGGGCACTATATGGTGTCCCTGATGTATTGCATAGTTTCCTGGGTAAATAACTAAGTCAATCTGACAGTTTTTAGCTTTATCAATAATTTCAACAAAACATGTATTTAGGTAAATATTTATCTTTAATTGATGATCTATCAAAAATACAATTGGACATAAACAGACACATGGACCGAGATTCATCGAAACCTACGTTCAGGATATTGCGAACATCGACAATCCAGAGCAGATATACAAGGCTTACCGGTTTGCCATAATAATAATAACTTAATTTTATGACGGTAAAAATAACTCATTTAGTTACTAATCTTCCCTGAGGCCCTCATTTTTTTAATTAAAGCAGTGTGTATGTACATACAGTATCATAAATTGTTACAGTAAATTTTCTATGAAATGTATAAAGCAATTTAACTTAAATGTATGTAGAGATTCCGATGTTTTTATATGAAGAGGTAATTTGTTCGATAAGTCCAACCCTGAATATGTGAAAGACTTTTATATGAAGAGGTAATTTGTTCGATAGGTCCAACCCTGAATATGTGAAAGACTTTTTCCATATATTTGTTTTTGGATTATCCAATTTAATACTGAGATTAGAGACAGACCTTAAGGAATATTTGGCATTTATGTTATTGGCTTGGTTTAATCTGTTTGTTATGTAAGTTGGAGTTTGATTATTAAAGGCCTTGTACATATTGATACATTTCTGATACTTGACTCTTTTATCAAATGGTAGCAAGTTTAATTCTTTGAACATTTCTGCAGAGGGTGTCATACTATCTAGTCATCTAGATAGTACCATTTAGTCAAACAAACATTCTGCAGAGTACAACTTTGAAAACATCTACTCACGATATGGAAAATCTCTAGAAATGAAGGTATTGTTACTGAAAAAAAGTTGAAAACATTGTGGCAAAAGAAGAAATTGCTTGTTTTGAGCAATTTCTTCTTTATGTCACAAGTTGTCTGCTGCAAATGCGTCTATAGGTGGGAAAGAGTTAAATGTTACCACATACAACAAATCAGTAGCAGACTACTTTGAAAACACCAATAATAAAATATGGAATATCTATAAATGTTTAGATATTTAAATTAGTGAAATTTTCAAAAGTCGTCCGCTGCAGATACAGCATAATGCGTCTACAAGTTGGAAAGGGTTAAGAATGTTTAGACTTTCATGACCAAATTTGGGAATGAATTCAACCTTCCCCACATACAACAAATCAGCTTTGTGAAAATTTATCTAAAAACATGGACAGTCTCTTTAAGATAAATATTCTTCAAAACATTGCGGCAAAAGGAGAAATTGCTCATTATGAACAGTTTATCCTTTAACCTCACATTTTCAAAAGTCATCTGCTTCAGAGGCGTCAGACAACGCCTGTATGTGGAATAGAACGACTATACCAAAACAATCTGTACAAGAGTACAATTTGATCCCAACTGAATTTGAGGTAAATGACATTTGCCACAATGTTTTCAAATCTATTTAATAACTAGACTTTTATTATTAAAAGGAGAATTTTAATGTTATTGCCAAGATGTTTTCAAAGTCGTCTACAGTAGATTTGTTGTATGTTGGGAATGGTTAACCCTTTCTCACATTTAATCAATCTGTAGCAGACAACTTGGAAAATATCTAGGCAAAACTATGGAAAAGTATTCAAAAGTCGTCTGCTGCAGATGTGTGAAAAACACACCCGCAAGTAGGAAAGCTTTGTTTCAAAACCTCGAAAAATTGTTTTTCTTGTGATGGGTCCCAATTAAAGAATTTAACCTTTTCCAACATACAACAAATCTGCAGCAGACGACTTCGAAAACAGCAATATTAAATTATGGAATATCTCTATAAATGTAAGTATAACTAGAGATCGCTTTTTTGAAAAAGCGCTTGTCTCCCCATTTGTGTGGTCGTAGGGGAGGAAAAGAAAGGATGGAGAAGAATTTTGTAGTTTTGGACTGGAGATGAAGCAACAGTGACAATCCTCAGTTATTGAGCGTAAACCATTTTTCAGCTGAAGGTTACCATGACCTTGGCCTTTGACCTAGTGACCTCAAAATCAATAGGGGTCATTTGCTGGTGGTGACCAACCTTCACACCAAGTATGAAGTTCCTTGGCCCAAGCAATCTTCAGTTATTGAGCGGAAACCATTTTTCAGCCTAAGGTCACCGGGACCTTGACCTTTGACCTACTGACATCAAAATCAATAGGGGTCATCTACAGGTTATGACCAAGCTGCACACCAAGTATGAAGTTCCTCAACATAAGCATTCTTTAGTTATTTAGAGGAAACCATTTTTCAGCTGAAGGTTACCATGACCTTGACCTTTAAGCTAGTGACCTCAAAATCAATAGGGGTCATCTACTGGTGGTGACAATCCTGCACACCAAGTATTAACTTCCATGGCCAAAGCATTCTACAGTTATTAAGCAAAAACAATGTTTCAGCTCATTGTCACTGTGACTTTTCAGCTCAAGGTCACTGTGACCTTGACTTTGACATCAAAATTAATAGGGTCTTCTACTGGTTAGGACCAACCTGCATACCAATTATGGAGTTCCTCGGCCCAAGCGTTCTTCCGTTATTGGGCGGAAACAATTTTTTACCTCACAAGGTCACCATGACCTTGACCTTTGACCTTCTGACATCAAAATCAATAAGAGTCATCTACTGGTCATGACCAACCTGCATACCAAGTATGTAGATCCTATGCCCAAGCGTTCTTCAGTTATTGAGCGGAAAGAAGTGTGACGGATGTGACCTTGACCACTGTGACCTTGACCTTTGACCTAGTGACCTCAAAATTAATAGGGGTCATTTGCTGGTGGTGACCAACCTGCACATCAAGTATGAAGTTCCTGGGCCCAAGCAAAAACTATTTATCAGCTCATTGTCACTGTGACCTTTCAAGCTCATGGTCACTGTGACCTTGACTTTAGACGTACTGACCTCAAAATCAATAGGGGTCTTCTACTAGGCATGGCCAACCTGCCTACCAAGTATGGAGTTCCTCAGCCAAAGTTTTCTTCAGTTATTGAGCAGAACCATTTTTTACCTCACAAGGTCACCATGACCTTAACCTTTGACCTTCATTAATAGGGTCTTCTACTGGGCATGGCCAACCTGCATACCAAGTATGGAGTTCCTCGGCCCAAGCGTTCTTCAGTTATTGAGCGGAAACCATTTTTTACCTCACAAGGTCACCATGACCTTGACCTTTGACCTTCTGACATCAAAATCAATAGGAGTCATCTACTGGTCATGACCAACCTGCATACCAAGTATAAAGATCCTATGCCCAAGCGTTCTTCATTCTTTATTGAGCGGAAAGAAGTGTGACAGATGTGACCTTGACCACTGTGACCTTGACCTTTGACCTAGTGACCTTAAAATTAATAGGGGTCATTTGCTGGTGGTGACCAACCTGCACATCAAGTATGAAGTTCCTGGGCCCAAGCAAAAACTATTTATCAGCTCATTGTCACTGTGACCTTTCAAGCTCATGGTCACTGTGACCTTGACTTTAGACGTACATGTACTGACCTCAAAATCCATAGGGGTCTTCTACTAGGCATGGCCAACCTGCATACCAAGTATGGAGTTCCTCAGCCAAAGCGTTCTTCAGTTATTTTTTACCTCACAAGGTCACCATGACCTTGACCTTTGACCTTCTGTTATCAAAATCAATAGGGGTCAGCTACTGGTCATGACCAACCTGCATACCAAGTATGAAGTTCCTACGCCCAAGCGTTCTTCAGTTATTGAGCGGAAACAAGTGTGACAGACAGAAGGACGGACGGAAAGGGCAAAAACAATATGTCACCCCCATGTAATGGGGGAGACATAATAAGTGAATAGAGTTGAAAACATTGTGGCAAAAGGAGAAATTGCTCGTTTTGAGCAATTTCTCATTTTGTCGCAATGATTTCAAAAAACACGTCTGCTGCGGTTAAATATTTTGCTGAAATGCAATACAATAAAAATCAATTGATTAATTTCAACAAAGCCTATAGTAAGTTGCCAACAATAATGTACAAAGAACAAACTTAATCATTTTATGAGAAGCAAAATTAAATTTCATGCCAACCACACAGTCAACTTTAACAAAAACTAATTTTGCTATCAGACCTACGCCCAAGCCGACCAGTAAAGCTTCAATGCCACAAGGCGAAATAACCCGACCCTATGTTGTCTACATTTTGACAAATTTATACGAATTGGAAGAAACTCATAGAAGTTCACCAAAGAAAAGTTTATGTACAAGTTAGTATTTCAAAATCAGACATTCATTTTCGTAGGAGATAATTTTCTAAATCTCACCACACTGTAGATGTAAAGGGCAAAACATTCCCCCCGCCCCCTTTGTGGCTATGTTTTTCGACCTATCAACATGACTTGAAGGAAGCTGATAAAGGGTCACCCAAGGAACATTTCAACAAAATTATTTGAAAAATCTGCCATCCAGTCTGGGAGGAGAAGAATTTCAAACTTTTGTCCTTTCAGTTACCATGGAAACAATTTCAGTGAGGACATTTCTGAGAGGATGCTTGCTGTGAAGTTCCATCCCAATTGACCCACTGGTTACAGAGGAGAAGATGTTTACGCACAACGGACGAAGGCCAATCACAATAATTCACCTAAAAATATGAAATAACTGTTCAAATATAATATATTATATGTATACAGAATAAAAGCATTAACCCTTTCCCTAATACGACAATTCTGCAGCAGACGACTTTAAACATATTTTATCAAAACTTGGAAAATCTCTTTAATTGAATGGATAACCTATGACAAAAAGTGGAAAACATTGTGTCAAAAGGAGAAATTTCACGTTTTGTGCAATTTCTTCTTTTCTCACTATGTTTTCAAAAAGCCGTCTGCTGCAGAGGCGTCAGAAAGCGTCTATATGAGGGAAAGGGTTAAAGACAAATAATACAATTTCTTCTTTAAAAGGTTTACTACAAAAATTGTATATTATGACCACACTTGACTTAGTATAAAACTTAGTGTAAAACTGTTTTTCCTTTTGCCACAATGTTTTCAAAACATGTCTGCAAGTGGGAAAGGGTTAATGTAGCACTTTGAGTCTAACATACTGCATGTTACCCAACTTTCTAAAACAGACTTGACCTACACATAACTTTCTAATAAAAGATATATTCAAAGAGAAGTTATGGGGGGGATAAATGAGTATGAAAATGTCAAATCAAGGTTAGAAGATGGTTAACCCTTTCCCTCATACGGCAATTTGCAGCAGACGACTTTGAACATATTTTGTCAAAACATAGAAAACCTCTATAATTGAATGGATGACCTATGACAAAAAGTGGAAAACATTGTGGCAAAAGGAGAAGTTGCACGTTATGTGCAACTTCTTCTTTTGTCACTATTTTGTTTTCAAAAAGCCGTCTGCTGCAGAGGCGTCAGAAAGCGTCTATATGAGGGAAAGGGTTAAATGATCAAATGATGCAGCAGTTATCCACTCCAACAAAAAATAGGGCCATGATGGCCATGAAGTGTTAATCTGAGTACCATGGCTCTATATGATAAGCTGTCCATAATTTTTTCAACATTATTTTATACTTAAAGAATTAATTTGAATTTTTGATAAATAAGTCAAATAATTGAGACTTCTAGTGTCCACAAGACTTTTCTTAAGTTGTGCCAAGTGAGTTGGGTTTTGAGTCAGTATGACCCACATTTGAACTTAGCCTAGGTATTACTAAAACAAACATTCTGACATACTTTCATCATTCTAGAGTCAAAAAATGCAGGCTCAAGAGCATTCACAAGATTTTTCTTAAATTTCACATAGTGCCCTAGTTTTTGACCTGATGTCACCTATATTCGAACTTGGCCTATATATTATCAACACAAACTTTCTGACAAAGCTTCATCAAGCTCAACTCAAAAATCCAATCTCTAGAGTTTACAAGATGTTTCTTTAATTTGGCCTTGTAATCCAGTTTTTGACCCCACATGAACCATAATCAAACTTTGCATAGATATCATCAAGACAAACATGTCTTTGATTGCTGTTGATACGCCAGTTTTTTTCGTTGTTTGTTCTCTACTTCAAAACACATTCTAGAACCATATGTCGAGATCTACGTGTGAACATGTTGAATTGCTTTTCTCCTCACTTTTTCTCGTCTCGTGCCACAGCTTCCTCTGCTGGTACCCTCATTCCTTCTGGAACCAGCACCTCCCATACATCACCGTTCTGCAGGTTCACGCTGAAATTGTCCTCGGAAACTTCTCTTCTACCAAGAAAAGATTTCCATCCGTAATGAATACCTGTCACAATACCGTTTGCTGGGTCACATCCTGTAGCAAGGACAGCATGCCACAGTTTGTAATATCTGAGGTAAACAAATTTTCCCGTTACAATTTCCGCCCAGTCCAACAAAGGTTGTTCTCTGCATTCGGAATCTTTCCCGACTTGGCTGTCGAGAATAATCGGGCCCAGTTCTGTGGGCGTCGTCACCTAGATCCCCATCATATTCATCAACATTTTGTTGCTTGGTTGATCGAAGCTGCTGTGAGCTGGCATTCGGTCTGTTATCAGTGCCTGGTTGACGGTCAGATCTTTGTCTTATATTAGCTTCCTGTCTTCCTTGAGGATCCAATGAATCAACATCTCCTGAAGAAGCTCCTTCTGCGATTCCCCGATCATTCACGCCTTCCTCTCCAGTTTCTGCATTCAACCGTGCCTCTATGCGGCATAATCTCCTGTCTGAAATGACGGTTTCAGCATCATTACTGTTGAGACGATCTAAGACATGAACCAAGCAACGTTCCATATTTGAAACTCTCTCATCGCCTCCGTTTATTTTATCGATGATGTCGAGAAGTTCCTGAGGCACTGGCTCTACAGATGATCTCTACAAATAAAACATAAACTTTGCTTAACCCTTTCCCACATACAGTTGCTTTCTGAAGCCTTTGCAGCAGAAGACTTTTGAAGACATTGTGACAAAAGTAGAAATTTCTAATAACGATAGTTGTTCTTTCATTTATAGAGTTTCAATAGTTTGGACAAAATGTTTTCGTATACAATGTTAACAATTTCCTCAAACAAAAAATCCGCAGAAGACGACTGTGAAAACATCTATGCAAATATATTGTTATTAATTAGAGTTGAAGAGAATAGTTAAACTGTTATTTTTTTCCCACGGCTTCTATAAATGAAGAGATAGTACATGCTGTTCAAAACATTGTAAGAACATCCTATGTTACAATGTCATTTTTTCTATTGAAAATTTGTGTAGTGTAACTTAACTTAACCACCCAATGGCATATAGACACTTTTTTATGCCTCTGCAGCAGACAACTTTTGAAAACATTGCGGCAAAATGAGATATTATGAGCAATTTCTCCTTTCACCACAATGTTTTTAACTCTATTCAATAGTTCTAAATTCATTTATGGAGATTTTCAATATTTGTTTCTAGCTGCTATAATTAAAGTCATTTGCTGCATAATTGTTGTATGTGGGAAAGGGAAGGGTTTATAACCTGATATAGACTCTTGATTAAACTTCTCACACACAAAGACATATTTTGACGCATCTACAGCAGACAACTTTTGAAAAAATTGTGACAAAAAGAGAAATTGCCCATGAGTAATTTCTCTTTTGTTGACAATGTTTTCAACTTTATTTTCAATACTTTTGTTTGTATTTATAAGGGATTTTCCATTGTTTTTACCTAGATGCTTTCAAAATCATCTGTTGTAGACTTTTTGTACAATATGTGAGAAAGGGTTGAAGGGTATCACCGACCTGCATCTTTCACTGTCTTCATTCATTCAAGAAGTCGCTTTGCCTAGATCCCTTATGGTAATTTGGATGGGTGTTTGGTATAGATTTACCACAACCTGATGGTTACAGATCAGATCCAAACAAAACACCTGCTGAATAAAAAAAAAAAGCAATAACAAGAGGTTGTTGATTGGGGTTTAACCCATAACCACATACAACAAATATGCAGCAGACGACTTTGAAATCATATATATTTATATAATAATTTATAGAGTTAAAATCATTGTGACAAAAAAGTTGTCTGCTTCGGAGCCTCAGAAAGGGTTCATGCCAGATTCTCATTGTGTAACCCTTTCTCTCATATAGACGCTTTCTTACGCCTCTGCAGCAGACGGCTTTTTGAAAACGATAGTGACAAAAGAAGAAATTGCTCAAAACAAGCAATTTTGCCTTTTGCCAATGTTATCCAATTTAAGTCATAGGTTATCCATTAAATTGTACAGATTTTTCCATTTTTTGACAAAATATGTTCAAAGTCGTCTGCTGCAGAATTGTTGTATGAGGGAAAGGGTTAAGTCATATAACCAGACCCAGTTCACCTACTACATATGTGTCTTGGCTTTCTCAACAAGTACATCCACGAACAGTCTTCCAAGCAACTGGCTACTTTTTCACATAGACTTAGCCCATTGGTGAAAGACAAATGACGCATTGATTTTTGTCAAACGTCGGAAAGAAAGTTGGCCGAGCTGGGATTCAATCTCACAACCCCTGAATTGACAGCCTGCGTTGCTACCTGGATTAGATATATGTATTATATCAATTCAACCATTATTACTGTTTCAGTTGAAGGCTGGTTTGCAGAAATGTGGATCTTTAAAGGTATGAATTTCTGCAATATTAAATTTTCTCTA